>SNQJ01S0001357.1:252914-273855 GCA_010110895.2 Picea sitchensis
CTTGTACTTGAACATTTAAGTGGGGTAAAAGGAGGTTGCCCCCTCGAAGAGGCTTATTATCTGAAATTATCTCTTTTTCAAGGCGTTGAGTACTTTTCCTGAGGTTTTTCTATGCTATATTGATGTTTGGTTCTTAACAACTTCCTTGCCTACTAAGTCCTGCAGTTGTACAACACCTCCATCTATGACAAAATTTATCTGGTATGGCCCTAGCCAATGCATTATAATTTTCCCTGGGTGCTTCAAATATTTATTGTCATAGAGGAGAACCAGATATACTTCCTTGAATTTATTCTTCTTAATATGTCTATCATGCCATACTTTATATTTTTATTTTTGTACCTCCTGATGGAAACCAACTATGATTTTGTCTTCTTCTAATTCCATGAGTTGAGCTAATATTTCATGTGTTGTGCCTCTTTTTCTCATATATGTAATTGTTTCAATGTGTATAATTGGTATCAAATAATCTAAGGGAACTACTGCTTCTTGTCCATATACCAACCTAAAGGGTGTTTTCCCTACTAGATTCTTGCATGTAGTCCTATAATCCCATAGTACTATCGGTACCTTCAAATTCTAGTAATCTATGTTCACATTACAAATATTTGTCAAGGGATTCTCTAATATCTAGTTAAACACCTCAACTATTACATTGGCCTGAGGATGATATGGAGTGCTCTTCTAATGATGTATCTCAAATTCTTCCAAAATTGCCTCAATTGTTTTGATAAAGTGAGTCCCCTGATTACTCAACAATATTCTTAGACATCCAAACCTTGTCACTACATATTCAAACAAAAAACATGTTGCAATCTCTACACTGCAATCCTTTATTGGTGTTGTCTCATCCCATGTGGTTAATTATTTTGTCGTTGTAATAATATATCTGGCTCCTAATCTTCTTGTTGGTGGATTGATTGGACCTACAAAATCTATTGCCCACTTATTAAATACTTGTAAAGTAATATGAGGTTTCAGTTGCATCTTATCCCTCCTGGATGGCTTCCCAATTCTCTAACAAAAATCACACTTCTTACAGTATTCCTTTGAATCCTTGTGAACTGTTGGCCATCATAATCATGCACACAATACCTTCTGCGTAGTGGATTTTTTTGAGTAGTGTCCTCCAAATCTGCCTTCATGTGCTTCTGCTAAAAATAATAGGCATTTCATGCTCCATAACAAATCTCCTCAAAATGTTATCTGCTCCAAGCTTGTATAAATTACCTGCAATCAATTGGTAGTCTGCAACTTTGACCACCAATTTTTTTTTCCGCGTAGTAGTAAATTCTCTTGGTGCAAATCCTGTACTCAAAAACTCAATAATGTCAGAAAAATACTCATCAACAATCTGTACTAAAAACAATTGTTCATATGGAAAGTTGTCTTCCAAGTTGTTGGGTTCTTCTCCATTAGTTATCCTAGATAAATGATCTATCCCTACATTCAATCTTCCCAGTTTCACCACAACTTCAAATTCAAACCCTTGGAACAAAATTATCCATATGCATATCATTCCCCCCAATATTGGATTAATGACTAAATATATGAGAGTAGAATGATCTGTAAACATCTTGAAAGGTTTCCCTAAGAAATAATGTTTGTATTTTTTGCAAAGCATACACCATAGATAATCCTTTCCTTTATGTAGTGTTGTAGTTCTAAGAATCTGATAACTTCCTTATTGCAAGTGCAATAGGGTGAGCTATATCACCTTCTCATGGTTGGATCAATACTGGGAAAATTAATTGTTGTAATAAAGTCCCACATAAGTGTCAACTAGGTTCATAAACTGATGAACTACAGGAACAATATGTGCAGGAAAAGGACAAAAGTGTATCCTACCTTGTCTTTCAAGGAGCACAAGAGATAGGTGACCTACCAATCATTCATTAACATAAAAAAAAACTTGACAAAGAACAAACTCAAACCACTCCACACAACTAATCAATCATCAAACCAAAGAATCATTCTTCTATCTCAAATGTCTAAATCCTATTCTATGTGTGGGAAGCAATCAAACTTTTAGCAAAATAGTAAAGAAACAAGAAAATGATAAAAAATAGAGTAGCAATTACCTAGGTAGGTGCTTGTATCATTCAACAATATGAATCCACTCAAGAATTCATATAATCGTGTTACTGACATACAATAAGACTAACCAACTTTGAGATTAATTCCCAGTGTCTAACCTATCCTTAACCTAAAATGTTTAATTCACTACAAGCAGGACAGAGTCTATAGTGCCACTGCATTCTTATACACAGACAATAAGTTGTAGTGTAGGGGAATGACTCTAAACAAGCCTTGCCACAAATATTGACACTTCAATTTGTGGGTGAAGCAACAAGATCACACTACTCTATAAAGAATACTTACAGCTACCAACGAAGAATGTAAACACACAACTTTCATGCAATTGAAACTAAACTCTTGTCTCATGAAATATCATCTTGCTTTTACTGAAACACCTCTAGAGGTCACACAAAACTCAACAAGAAGGAAAACTCAAACCATGGAGATATGCTCATGTTAATAACTTGAATATATATTTCCTTAATACCACATAATCAAAATATGGAGGTATCAATTGAATCCTTTGTGAATACAATTCAATCTCTGAATAATCAAGGCATATTTAAAATTTCCTGGTATGTGACCAAGTCATCACAAAGCATTTATTAATTCTTGATATTAATCCTTCTTATTCAAGATAAGAAAAAGAGCCAGTTCCTTAAGTAGATGAGAGTTACAATATGATCATGGCATTCATTCCAGGTCTTGACTTTTCTCATAAACAAATCTTTATTAACCAGAGCCAACACTTTAACTTATTTTAATACAACTCCAAGTTAACACACACAGTGGATAATTTTAGTGTCTTGATTCAATTCAGTCGTTTGATCATATGATATTTAGCTTTATTAACAAGTGTGTGAGATATTCAGATCAGACGTTTGTGGTTGTGTAATCTGCCAATAAATCCTGAAACATGTTTGGATTTCAATATTATACAAGAAGGAGGTATGCTTCAATAAGATATAATTATTAACACTCATTCACACATCTATTGTTCTGTATGAAAACCTTCCATTATACTAAGGGAAGTTCGATTTATAACACATAGAGATCCACAACGAGAAGTTAGCACATGAGAACTTAAATGAAATCTACAATTTAGAAACCATTCCATTCATATCTATACATGAACACAATTATAGAAGATAAAGAGAAAATGTTATACAAGTAACTCAACTTACTAGGGAAGGTGGGCCCTGGCCTTCCCAAGTAGTGAGTGGGAATGGATTCAGTAACTCACAGATATACAAACAAGATAGAACAAATCTGTATTGATATTAAGTGAAAATTTGTAACCAACTTACAATGTATTCATCACAGTATTGAGAACAAGACAGATGTACGAAAATAAGTAACACAGGTTTCTATTGTATTAAGAAAAAAGTCTACCCACTTGTTTATAGAGCAAGACAATCTATATATCAAGTTCTAATAATTCATAAGATTACATCGTCCTCCCCTGTTCTCATGGAACTAGGGGGTAAAAAATGGCTATCAAACTGAAGAATCTCACTGACCAAGATTTCCTTTATCCACTGTTACAAACTTATGAAATCGACTCAACAAACTAGATATTGTTACTACTTCTAAGTCCTGACCTCGATCTGATGTTTCCCTGGAAGATATGCCCATGGGTTGTATTGAATTCTCATGTAAGGAATATGGACGATGGGTGCAAATGAAATGGTCAACATCCATCTCAATGGTCATACAAACAATACCCATATCGCCAAATCCATTATGGGCATGTTCATATAGGAGAAGCCACAACCTCAAGTGTCAGAATGATTGCGTTGGTACTGAAATGTCAGGAATAGTGCGGGAACAACTATTGCAGTAAAACTGTGAGCATACTTTCATCATTGGTAAAATATAGCTAAAGGATCCTAATTAATTCATTGTGAACTTAGAAAATACCAAAATAAACAACTTTTACCTCATGCTAAAATCAAGATCTTAGGCGAGCAAAAAGGATAAAAGTAAGAGACAATGGGTTTGATTTCGATGCCTAGGTAGGGAATAAATGGCTAAAAGAAGTGTATGGTGAGTGAAAAAATGGGATCTCAACAACTCCTAATTCTATTGCAGATGCATCCACATGCACATGAAATTCTTTTTCCCAGTCTGGAAACACCAGAATTGGCATAATCACCATATTCTCCTTCAAAATATCCAAACTTTGTTGGAATTATTCATTCCACTAATATTTGGTGTCCTTTTTCAACAACTTCTCCATTGGCACGGTATTATGTGCATATCCTCTTATGAACTTCTTGTAATATCTTGTATGACCAAGTGTACTCTTCAACTGGTGCACTAATTTCAGTGGTGGTAAGTTAACTATGACAACAATTGTAGCAGGCTCAACCAACAGACCCTATTTACACACCACATGCCCTAACAAAATACCAAAAGGTGCGCTGAAAATGAATTTCTTAATATTCAATGAGATCTGACATTGTCTACATATGTCCAACATCAACCTTAATACTTCAACATGCTCCTTCAATAAACTAAACATTGTACAATCATCCAGTTATACTTCTAAAAACTTATGAATAAAGTCCTTAAAGGATGCTACTACTACTCTTGAGAAAATTGTTGGCGAATTCTCCAACTCAAATGACATAACTATATACTAAAATGATCCCCATTCTATAGAAAATGTGGTCTTGTGTCTATATTCTGGTGCTATCCTAATATAATGATACCCTAAAAACCCATCTGTAAATGAATAAGAACCTTTACCTCCTACATTCTCCAAAACTTCGTCTGTAAATGGGGTAGGAAAACGATCATGTAAGCAAGCATCATTCATTTTTTTTCAAATTTACACAAATCATGATCCCTCGTTATTTCTTTTCCATGGGACTGATCCATCCTAATTCTTCCACAGGTTCTATGACACCAACTTCTAACATCTTGTCAATTGTTTCCTTCACTTTCACCTTGTACATTGGATTCAACCTTTAAGGTATATGTCTTATAGTTTTGGCTTCTAGCTTCAAAGGGATCTTCATCTCTCCTAGCTCTCTTGATAATCCCTTCATCTCTGAAAATGTCATTGGGAAAAATTCATTGTACTTGTGCAATAATTCTGTGATTCTCTCTACGGTTTGATTATCCCAATAATCTCCAATGCTTGCAATCTTTGGGTTTTATGCAGTTCTGATGTTTACCTTTTTTATTTTCAGGGGTGTAGCATAATCCTTTGAATATATATTTGGACCTTATCCTTCCAATTCACCTTCAACTTTTGGGATCTACATATTGCGTGGGTTTTCTTCTGTTGGATCTTCTTCTTCTGCAACATGGTAATAATGTAGAAATTGTTTAACTATTTGTCTATTCTACTTCTTATATGTTGGGATTATTTCAAATTCTGGTTCTTCAAATATTCTATCTCTTACCACTTTCATCGTTGTATCTATCTCTGGACTTTCATGTTCAAAGGCAAATGTAACTACAAAATTTTGTTGTATCTCTTCCTAGTTCATAGTTTCTCTATGTTGTTCCTGTTCTGTGTACCAGTTCTTTGGGATGCCTTCTAATGTGTGAATAAAATGGTGTGGCCATTCTTCTAGTGCTACTAATCTTCATTGAACCATGCACTTATGTACATGTTCTTTAGGTTTTCCAAATCCCTCATATTTCTCCAATTCTTTTTTCTCCTTCTTTGCTCTGAATCTGATGCACATTAACCTATTGAAGCTACGATGTTAAGTAATTTATCAAATTATGACGTCCTTCTTCAATTCTTGATTGTATTTGTAATTTTACCTCATCAATATTTAAGGAATCCTCAACCTTCTTGCAAATTTTCTCTTCCAGTCTTTTGGTAGAGTCTTCATCCAAGATCTACATTTCTTCTTGATTTTGATAGTTTTTCTTTTGTTCTTTCAATCTCTTAACCTTATCTAGTAATTTTTTATTATGGCTTCATAACAAATATATCTCTTCATATTTATTTTTCAAGTGTTTCCTTGACACATCTTTTTCCCACTTTCCTTTGATAGTCTTTTCTTATTTTAATTTTTGAACTTCTTTAACTAGGTAATCATTAAGAAATCATATCTTAGATAGCTCGACACCCTTATTCTTGATATCTTCCTTTGATTCTTCTAACTCATCTTTAATTCTATTCATATCCTCCATTATTGTATCCTTGATCCCTTTATTTGAGAATATTTTTTTAAACTCTTCCCATGTGCAGTTCCATCTAGTATCTTGATCAATACTCATCCACCACTTCCAAGATTCACCAAAAAAATGATTTCTTTCCCTTGAAGGGGTCATATCATATTTCCTTTCCATCCTCAACCATTACATAGGATTGATTTCATATTTATCTTCATTTCCTATAAATTTTGGTATTTCCATTGATTATTAAACGAGGTCTAACACAATCCTCAACTTTCAACCTACGTATATTAAGGATAATGATCTCAAATAATTATAATAATTTGTCCAATATAATATTCTATGCTTTCACTTTCCAATGGTTTTTGCATCAGCTCAATCAGACATCCCAATCAAAAGTTATTATAGTTTTAACTGAATATACCTTTGAAACCTTGATTTGGAGTTTTTCCTCTTGGCTAACCTTCCTTCCGATGTATTTCTAAAATTTTGGCCCCTATGGGTCTGAAATTGTGACCTATAGTACCATGAAATGTCTTCTCTGCAGTTCGATAGGTCTGACCAAAATTTTGTGTGCTAAACGAAAGTTATGGTAACTTTCCCAAACCTTATTAAATTTTGTCCTATTCTAGAGAGAAAACTTGTACATAATAATATGTGCCCAATATTTGATATCTGATTCTGAAACTCACAAAAAATATACCACGGACTATAATAATTTTCATGCAATTTTTTTCATGGAATTTGGATCCTCTATGAAGACGTTATGATTTTTTTCCCAGAACACATGTTTGAGACTAGTTACAGGACTAGTAAAAAACCCTATCTTCCACAAGGTATATATCCGAAAGTACAATGACCCATAATACAAAAATTGTAACATAGGTACCTTGATATGTCTTCTAACTGGACCCTAATTTTCACTTTCTGAATATTCCCCAAAAACAATATATCGAAAAAATACCAAGATCACTTTCTTGATGAAGCAAAACCCTAGGATCGATGCTCTAATACCAAATGTAATGTTCCAAATGCTTAAATTATCATAACATAATAGAAGTACACACCATGTACAAAATGTGAGCATGTATCACAAATCCAAGAGAGATAAGTTACACAATAACTCCTTAAAGAATAGGACAACCTCTTCCACATAACAAAATACATTCATACATCATCATTCACATGTCTACAATAAAGAATATATGACCTCTATATATAGCTATTCACACTTGCACATGAGGTCCCTTTTGTAACAACCTTGTTTCCCACAAAATGTAAACATTATTATTACTGTGAAAAAAACTATAGACAAATTTGCCATATGAATGTTGGACAGACAATGAACCCTGCCATGGAAATTAATGTATATATTTTGTTATTAAATGAAAGGAAAATTGTGGCATGACAAATAGGGTTGCTAGATAGATCATGATGCATGAGAAGGGATTGTAGGGGAACCAATAATGGTGAGTTGACCCCTGTCAGGTCATTACCCTATTGGATATAAATGTGTAGCTCTAGAATAATATTCTATCCCAGAAAACATTAATTACCAGTCAAGCTCGTAGTTGGGATGTATTCCCTCAAGAGTTAATGAGGGATATGGGAAGAGTACCATATGAAAAATTCCTGACCTGACCATGAAATCTTATGGGGAAAGGAAATAAAAGAGAGGAAAACATGTGGGTAGGGGAAGAACACAAAAAGAAGACATGCAAAGGGTCTGGAGGGCCAATAGAGAAGAGGAAGAGAGTGTGAGGCTCTCTAGTTCGGAAAACAAAAAACTGTGAATAAACTATTATGGTTACAAGAGTGCTTGCATAGTGTTTTCTAATCAAGTTGATAAACAGAGTGGTAGTGATTGAGTGAGAAATCATAGCAGAATCCCTTGCTTGATGGATAGAAAACTGAACTAGAAGGTTCTTTTGGGAAAAGGAGAGTAACATTTGTTCCTTGTTGTTGCTAAGATCAAGCATAACCCCTCTCATGGCATCATTATATATCTAGAGGGTGGCCAATTGAAGAATAATCCAAGTACCATTGTGCCTTTTTTTCGATGGAAAAGGGAACCCCTTTCAGTAGTTGCCAACTAAATTCCAAAGTTTCAGATAAGTGTAACTCTGAGTTTTATTTTACCTTGATTGTTTTGTTCTAATATGTAATTGTTGAGCTATATGATGGCATGATTGTTTATCTCATTGAATGGTAGAGTTTGTGGCTCTAATGGCATAGTAGTCTGGGAAGTTTGAAGTAGAAGTTAAATCTCATGTTCTGTCAATAGTCTCATGTCTAATCATATTTAACAAAGGAGACCTGGGATTAATGGGTTTCAAAAGTAATTGGTAAGAATGCGAGTTGGACTTTATTTGAATCTACATATGTGCCAATTTCCCTAATGAACTAACCCAGGGATCGAATCCCCAAATCCATAGTGAGGACAGAATCTACAGGATGGTCCCGAACTCGTCAATCCCTCGAGATTTCCTTCTCTGCTACAGATTCCAAGTCCTGTAGGCAAAAGGTGCCTCCTTCAAACCATTCTTCTGAGTAACCATAGGATCAAGTATATAGGCTTAACAAAATATTTGATATGATTCAAGAGTGTACTTATCGGGACTTGTCAAGTTCCATATGATCAATACCTGGAACCCTTCACTACGCCYAGAAAGGAGCTAAGCCCTCTGGGCTTTGGGACTTCGGGGGTTCGAGACTTCGGGATGTTGGAACCTCACAATSTCCACTTTTTTCCAAAGACAACTTATTGGAATAGTGACTTGATCATTTGAGCTGCAACTGGAGGTCTCGCACCCCTTACCAGGGTATCTGTCTTATCGTTAAACACCTACCATCTTTTGACCATGAGTATTTCCATCATCGTTGATCATGATCAATGATCAATGATGTGATTCTCGTCCTCATACTCTTATGGGTTCAACGATGAGGACGCTTCCCGAAAATGGCACTTGATCGGATGACTGGTGGGATTTCATGACTCCACGACTCCTGCAATCTCCCAACCTTTCAACCTTTCGGAGTGTTATCGTCCGAAGTGGTCATGAGAGAGTGGCTAATATTTTCTATTGTTTATTATACCTACTTATTCTATCCTTACACTACCCTCGATCGAGTGGTCGAGAAGGATCTCGAAGGATCTTATATCAATGATCTATATAATGTCCCCATTGGCCTAGGAAGCATAAGGAGTGGTTCTTCTAGCCTAAATTGGTTCCCGTAGACTAAGTCAGAAAAGTTACCTAGGGAACTCAACTTTTTCCTAGGAAATGATTTTATAAAGTGAAAAGGGGAAAAAGGGAGACATGGGTCGTAGAAAAAATAAAGTCACTTAAAAATTATAAAGTGTGCAAGCATAAAGTGACTTTAAAATAAAATTAAAAGTAAAGTGAGCGAGAGTTAATTCAATGAAGAAATAAAAGAGGAGAAAAGAGGAGGTGCCCCTCATTCTTTCTTTTGCTCATTGAGAAAATAGATTTGGAGATCTCTTGGAGAGTTTTCTAGGGTTTTCTTGGAAACCCTTGCTTTCATCTATGGTTTTGGTGTTGCAACGATACACCCTAGTCATATTTGAGGATGTTATCATCTCAAATTTCATCATTGGGATTAGTTCTGCGTATTCTCATCTCCTTGTAGTCAATTTCTGAGAGGGGGCCCGAATTTCCTTGTGTGGCGGCTGAGTTGGGAAATACAGTGGTCGATTTACTTCTAGGGGACTGGAATCTCTACGTTGGGACTGAATATCCTCATCATGGGAGAATTCAGCCATATCTGGGTGAATTTTCATGTGGGAGGAGTGAGTTGTAGTGTGGTGAGTGCGCACCTCTTTTGGTTGTTGATATCTTTTGGAATCTATGCGAGTTTGTTGTTGTGGTCGAGTCACACCATTTCTAGGCATATTCGCCTTTGTCTAGGCACATCATACTTCATTGGTGGATATATTTGGGGAGTGGCAGCTTGTGTTTTCAGTGAAGACCCCTAACACCCATTGGGTGGCTCAATAACTCAAATGTGGGCACATAAATGAACTTGCACACAGAGAATTTCACTGTTGATTGAAGTCTGATATTTATTCTAGAATTGGGTGCATTTCCTCTCATATCTAAGTGTGGAAGCTTGTCATTATTCATGGGGGAATCAACATTTCTGTTTGGGGCCAGTTCCATCACTCATATTCAGTGCATGATATTGGTATTCATTCTATATTGACTATTGTATACACATATATATATGAAGGCAATTCTCAGAAGGGTCGCATCTCTTATAGGCGGGTTTATTCTACACAATGTGAACATACTATCTTGCCAGGTTATATCTTTCATTGCATTCTCTTGTAATTGCTTGCTTCTGTGTAAAACAATTGTTGGATGTGTCTTTATATTAGCACTGTAACAATTTATGTACGACCTTCATAATATTAATTAAATAGGAAACAACTCCTCTTGGATTTATATTTGCAGTGATATATTTTAGTATTGGTTGTTATTGTATATTGCCTCTAAAATTTTTAGAAGTTGTCTCATTACTAAGAAACATTAAGTTTTCACTTACAACATTTTGGGTTTAAACTATTTGAAGAAAAATATTAGTGAGAAACCATCCATAAAATCAGAAAAATTGTCAAAAACATAAGAGATATCTAGTTGGGATATTACAGTGGTATCAGAGCATGTTCCTCTGCAGTTGTGGGCTCTAAGGAGCATTTGTAATCATATTTATGAGACTAGAAGATGATAATAACATTACCTACCGGAGACGTAGGGGAAGAACCCCTTATCCCTCAGGGTGGGAGGAAGAAGAAGAGGTTAGAGAAGAAGGGACATGAGAGGAAACACCATCTATATCACCTAAGGGAAAAGGAACTATGGGGGAAGAATATGATGCCAGAATCAACAATTTGTTCAAAATCTTGAATGAATTGGCCAAGGGTCAAAAGGACATGATGGACCTCATGGGGTAGTTTTCTAAGAACTCGTTGGAGGGCACAATGAAGCAGAACTAGAATGGTGATGGGGGTTCAAACAATGGAGAAGTAAGCCACTCATGCACTACCATTCAGAGCCACCCTCATTTGCACACCAAATCCCCCAGACCCACTATGCCTCATTTTTTGGAGAATGAGGCCGTAGGTCCATTGATGCAGATTGACTAGGATGAGCCCTACAGGGCATATTTAGAGGAGTACAGGAGACTAGGGGATGATTTCCAGTCAATCATGTCATTCGTGGATTTCTGCAATATGAAGAGCAGAAATCGACCAAGAGGGCCCATGAGGTCCATGACACATAATCTTGAGTTGCAACATACCATTGGCAAATTCATTATTCCTAACTTTTATGGGGGCTCTAAATTCTCCTCTAGATCATGGGTGTAGAAGCTCGACACTTACTTCCAACTGCACCAGATGACAGAGAGAGATGCCATTAAATTGGCCACCTTGCACTTGGATGGCGAGGCCCATGAGTGGTGGCACCATGGGTTAGTCACTTTGGGACATGTCAAGGTTACCTCCTACCTAGACTTCACATAGAGACTCATCGAGATATTTTCCAGGAAGGACCCTGAGCTTCACTTCAGAGAGATGGCTCAACTCAAACAGACAGGTAGCCAAGAGACCTATATATCTGAGTTTCATAGGGTCACGGTGATGGTATCAGACATTTCATAGGGTCATACGGTGATGTTGTCTGTTGAGGCGATAATTGAGCCTCTACGAGGATGGGTCAAGGCCTACAAGCCTACCTCTTTATAGGATGCAGTCAACAGAGCTCAGGATATGCAGGATACAGTACCTAAAATTCGGTTTCTGCCCAAACCCACTTTTACCCTGAGGACTAAGGACATCAGACCACCTCATATATATTGTGATGGAAAGCCCAAAATGGATGAAGAGACCATGAGAGAATTGAGGAAAGATAAATCGTGTTTTAGCTGTCAGGAGACATGGGAACCAGGGCACAGATGCCCTGGGAAGGACAGAATGGGAAAGGCCCATTACATTGAGGTATACTATGACAGTGATAGTGATGAGGATGAGGAGATGGAGTAGGAACAGGACCAGAGACATCTGACATTAGGAGAGGAGTCTTCCCAGACTGGGGCTAAGGACCCAGTCATGGCCTTGATGTCAATATTTCTGAGATATCATACCTTCAGGATCATAGGTGTCCTACAAGGGCATAAGGTGACGATATTGATCGATGGAAGAGCATCCCATAACTTCATTGACAGTAACATGGTCGAGAGGAGAGGAATTCCGATAGAGGAATTCGATGGGTTCACAGTAGTCATACCAAGAGGCCACCAGATGAGTTGCACCAAGTGGATCCCCAAGCTCACAATAACCATGGGAAACTACTCAATGATAGATGATTTATTTGTGGTGGACATACCAGACACAAATGTAGTGTTGGACATTTAATGGATTTACTCTATTGGGAAATACACTATTGATCAGGGGACCATGGAGATGGGTTTCATAGGGTCAAATGGAAATAAAGTGGTCCTACGATCCATGCACAAATACCCACCAAATATTGTGTCAACGCGCAAGATGGAGGAAATTATGAGGCATGGTGATATAGGGTGGGTTGCAGAGTGTTTTATTTTTGACAGAGAGCCACCTGACCATCTGCAGCATCTTCCAGAGGACATACATGTATTACTCCACAAACATCATAAAGTATTTAGTGACATTCCTCCTAGCATTCCACCTGATATAGGTTTTGAGCATATCATAGACCTATAGGAGGGGGTCCAAGCAATTATCACAAACCCCTATCGGCACCCTAAAGTTTACAAGGACGAGATTGAAAAAACCATTAAAGAATTACTTAAAATGGACCACATCCACCCTAGTTCCAACCCATTTTCCTCTTTTGTTATCTTATTCAAAAAGAAGGATGATAATCTGTGAATGTGTATTGACTACAGGGCCCTAAACAAGAAGAAAATCAAGAATCAGTACCCCATACCTAGGATCAATGAATTAATGGATGAGCTCAGGGGAGCCAAATTCTTCTCAAAGATTGATCTTCGATCAGGGTATCACCAGATAAAGGTATGAGAGCAGGACATACCTAAGACAACCTTTAGATGACACTATGGGAATTATGAGTTTCTAGTCATGCCATTCGGGATAAATAATGCCCTTGCCACTTTCCAGTCGTGCATGAATCATGTGTTCAATAAGCAGCTGAGAAATTTCTTATTGGTCTTCTTTGATGGCATCCTCATACACAAAAAAACATGGGAGGACCATCTGCGACATCTGGGTGAAGTACTTGGTATTATAGAGAGTCAGCAGTTGTATGCAAAGGAATCCAAGTGAAAATTTGGTATGACATAGATGCTCTACTTAGGGCACATGATTGGGATGAACGGGGTACAGGTACACCAATAAAATATCAGGGCAATCATTGAGTGGACAACTCCTAGGAATATGACAGAACTGAAGATCTTCCTTGGTTTTTTCACTTACTATAGGAAATTTTTTAATGGATTCTCATAGTTGATAGTTCCATTGGCCGATCTCACCAGAAATGGGGCTTTCATTTGGATAGAGAAGGATGAGGGTACATTCAAGAAAATGAAGCAGGTGATGAGCTCATCCCTTGTTTTAGTACTCCCTGATTTTACTCAGCCCCTTTTCTTGGAGTGCGATGCTTCGAGAATTGGTATAGGATCTGTATTGATGCAAAACGATCACCCCATAGCATTTGAAAGCCACAAACTTTGAGAGTATGAGCGGCATTACTCCATATATGACAAAGAGATGTTGGCCATAATGCACGATTTGACCAAATTTCGATAGTACTTGGTGGGGAACAGGTTCAAGGTAAAGACTGATCATAATAGATTAAGGTTCCTCATGGAGAAAAAGGAGTTGAGCGAGCGACAACAAAATTGGATCAGTAAAATCCAAGCCTTCAATTTTGAAATTGAGTATGTGAAAGGAAAAAATAATGTGGTCGCTGAGGCCCTATCGAGGATACCCACTCTCTCTCTCATAGATATTTCAGTGGAATGGAAGGCACTTTTATTGGTAGAATACCCCAAAAACAGGTTTTCTTGTGAGATACTTGATGGTCAGGTCTCCTATGATAGGTACATGGTTATTGAAAACATCATATATTATAAGGATCGGATCTATCTAGTACTAGAATCCCAATTGAAATACATAATTCTGCATGTAGCACATACTTCTCCTTTGGCAGGTCATCTAGGATACCTGAAGACTTATAGACAAATTCATGAGAGGTTCGCTTCAAAGGGTCTCAAGACTGATTTATTGAATTTTGAATGGGAGTGCCACATATGTCAACAAAACAAGGTGGAACATACCCACCCAACAAGATTGCTCCAACTGCTTCCCATTCCTGAACAAAAATGGGAAATCATTTTGATGGATTTTATCATAGGTTTGCCTCTGGTTCAGGGGAAATATTGTATCTACGTGGTGGTTGACATGCTTACTAAATTCGCCCATTTCTTCACCATATCATCCAAATACTCTGCAGCGCAAGTAACAGAGTTGTTCTTCATAGAGGTATTTGGCTACATGGACTGCCCAAGACAATTGTCAGTGATCGAGACAACAAATTCATGGGGGCTTCTGGAAGGAGATGTTCAGATTCGCAGGGAAAAAATTAATGCCTAGTACCAGTTATCACCCTTAGAATGATGGGAAAATAGAAATTTTGAACAAATGGCTTGAGGGGTATTTGAGAAATTATGTATCGGGGCAACAGAGGGCATGGATCAAATGGCTACACTTGGGTGAACATTGCTATAACACTACTTATCACATGTCGATCAGGATGACACCTTTCAAAGATTTGTATGGTTATGACACCATATTTTTGGATTGATCATTTGGGGACAACTAGGCACCCAAATCCAAAGATTGGATTCAGGAGAGTTAGGACTTCTTGCGAACTCTCAAAGATAACTTGCAAATCGCATAGAATTAGCAGAAGATGTACATCAACAAGCATAGAGTGGAGAGCAGTTTCGAGGTGGGAGACTTGGTATATCTACTCTTGCAGCCATACAGGAAATCATCCTTGAAAATGAAAGGGGCAGATAAATTGAAGCCACAATTCTATGGTCCCTACAGGATTTCGAGGCAAGTCAGGGAAGTAGCTTCTGAGCTAGAGCTTCCATAGGGGTGTAAGATACACAATTTCTTTCATGTTTCATGCCTCAAGAAGGCAGTGGGACAACATGTTGTCTTTTCTACATAGCTTCCACCTTTGGATGAGGAGGGATAGTTGATTCTAATTATGGAGGAGGTGTTGGAGACCAGAGAGTGAAAATAAAGGAACATGAGCATCAAAGAGTACCTGATCTAAGGGAAAAATCTACCTATTGAGGACGCTACTTGGGAAGGAGAGAAAATATTGCAACATCCTGGATTACAATTGCTTGAGGACAAGAAATATCAGGTGGGGAGGAATGTACTTTCCCTGTTGGCCTAGGAAGCATAAGTAATGGTTCTGCTAGCCTAAATTGGTTCTTGTAGGCTAAGTCAGAAAAGTTACCTAGGGAACTCAACTTTTTCCTTTGGAAACTCGTAGGTTAAGTCAGAGAGATTTCTAGGGTTTTATTAGAAACCCTTTCTTTCATCTTTGGTTTTGGTGTTACAATGATACACCCTAGTCAGATTGGAGGAAGGGATTATCTCATATTTCATCATTGGGCTTAGTGCTACCTATTCTCATCTTCTTGCAGTCGATTTCTTAAAAGGAGGTTGAATTTCCTTGTGTGGCGACTAAGTTGGGAAATATAGTGGTCGATTTGCTTCTAGGGGATTGGTATCTCTGCGTGGGCACTGAATATCCTCATCCTGGGCACATTCATCCATATCTAGGAGAATTTTCTTGTGGGAGGACCGAGTTGTAGTGTGGTAAGTGAGCCCCTATTGTGGTTGCTGATATCTTTTGGAATCTGGGTGAGTTTGTTTTGTGGCCGAGTCACACCATTTCTAGGCGTATTATCCTTTGTCTAGGCACAGCATACTTCATTGGTGGAGCAATTTGCGGAGTGGGAGCTTGTTTTTCTAGTGCAGACCCCTAACACGCATTGGGCAGTGCATTAACTCAAATCTTGGTGCATCTATGAACTTGTACAGAGAGAATTTCAATGTTGATTGAATTCTGATATTTATTCCAAAACTGGGCGCATTTCCTCTCATATCTAAGTGTGGAATCTTATCATTATTCATGGGGGAATCAACATTTATGTTTGGGGCCAGTGCCATCACTCATATTCATCGCATGATGTTGGTATTCATTCTATATTTACTGTTGTATACACATATTTATCTGAAGGAAATTCTCAGAAGGGTCACATATCTTATAGGCAAGTTTATTCTACACAATGTGGACATACTCTCTCTCCAAATTATATATTTCATTGCATTCTCTTGTAATTTCTTGCTGTTGTGTAAAATAATTGTTGGATGTGTCTTTATATCATCACTGTGACAATCTATGTATGACCTTCATAATATTAATTAAACAAGCAATAACTCCTCTTGGATTTATATTTGCAGTGATATATTTCAGTATTGGTTGCTATTGGATATTTCCTCTAAAACTGTTAGAAGTTGTGTCATTACCAAGAAAATTTAAGGTTGCACTTACAATAGTTTGGGTTTAAACTATTTGAAGAAAAATATGAGTGACAAACGATCCGTAAAATCAGAAAAATTGCCCAAAACATAAGAGATATCTAGTTGGGATATTACAGTCTATGGAACTTAGAGGATTCTAGGACTTTGGGATTTCATAGTATAATGTAAATAAGGCTTTGTATCGAAGGCAGAAGATCAATTATTCAATGATATTTCATAAATCTCATGATGAACCTTAAGTTAAGCGTCTGTGTGGGGCCCTCTCTAGGAGTCCTAAACTTCAGGACTTCGGGACTCTGGAGCTTTGGGATATTAGAGGATAGGAGGGTGTGGTGAACATTGAAGCGTCAAAACTCCCTCGTTGAATAGTCAAGACCTGATTGGGTGGGTCCACATACACCATGGTGGTGCCATGTGACTAGGAAGGTCCATGTGGCATCGTGGCATGGGACATGAGTTAAGGTGGGACCCACTTTCGATCTAAGGGTTGATAGGAATCCACCATAAATCCTGTAGTGGTGAGATACTTCAGAAGATCTGGTCTCCAAGAAGTTTTATACCCGCATATGAATGTTGAATAACCAAAGGATCGATATCCATTAAGACAGGGAGACACTCCCTACAACCAACGGTCACGTCACCACCAGGGGAAACAACCCAGGTCACATCAGTTCCATGTCGGATGATACGTGGGAGTAAGTCCACATGGAAAAGAGGATGGCCATTGGCCAATGACATCCTAAATACTTTAGAGGAACATAATTTTAAACCAAAGCTTGAGTTCAAAAAAGGTTATACTTGTTAGAAATCTATCGGTGATCCCAAGACAATGGTCACCTTATTCAAAGGATTCAGGGAGCAGTAGGAAAAAGAAAATTTATGACCCATCCCTTAAAAGGTTACTTAGGGGGTCGGGTGTGTGACATAATGGTATCAGAGAAGGGAAAAACACTCGGTCTACCTGGGCTCATGAAAGCACGAAAACAACTTTGATAGGAGACCTTAAGAGGTAGGGAACTCTACCCTACCCACCTGTAAGAGCTTACTTAATATTTACTACTAAAAAGAGTGAAACCTTATGTTGTTTACATGTTCTGAATATGAACTTCATATTGTTGCTATATGTGGAATATTAAAGCTAATTTTACCTTACAAATGTTTTTACCTATGTTGTTCATGAAATTTGAGGATAATTACTAACAGGAAATGTTGTTATCAACACTTAAATAACCATTGGAAAGCAAGGAAACTATAGAAAAATTAATGGTGACACGCCATGATTGGGAGGGAAACTCCCACAATAGAGAGAAATATTTTTTTGAGAGGAGGGTGGTGGAAAACCCTCCAGATCTAGCTGACACTATAAGAAGCCTTATGGTTGAATTACAAATATTTAAAGTATACATTGAGAGACTCATGAGAGAACAAGAAAAGAAAACAAAAATAAATGGAGTCTTGTTGCAAAGCCTATTATATATACAGAGGCAAATAAAACATGGATCGATGGATAGTAATGTGGGTAGACATAATACTAAGAGAACCAAAAGTTTGCCTGCGATACAAAAACATGGCCCTAAAAATAGCAAGAAAATAAGAGGCACCTCAAAGAAGTTCCAACATGGAGCCAAGAGGCATGTTGATGTCAAGAATTCAAATGAAGAATCCTCTAGTCATAGAACATACAACTCCAAGGAATTTTCTAGAAGTGGGACTAGTTTACCTTCTCAGAGGAGAAGAAAGAGGAGTAATCATTCCAGAAGCCATGACTCTAAAGAGTTTAAGAAATCCAAACCACCCACTTTTGATGGATATATTCAGAAGGGGGAAGAATAAGAATCTTGGATAATTGTCCTAAAGAAGTATTTCATAGTTCATGACTACTCTGAAAACTTAAAGACCCAAATAGCCATTTTCAACTTGGTTAGAAATGCATCCATATGGTGGGAGGACCTTAGAATGTGAAAGGAATTCATGAGAAGGANAATTTTCTAGAAGTGGGACTAGTTTACCTTCTCAGAGGAGAAGAAAGAGGAGTAATCATTCCAGAAGCCATGACTCTAAAGAGTTTAAGAAATCCAAACCACCCACTTTTGATGGATATATTCAGAAGGGGGAAGAATAAGAAGATTGGATAATTGTCCTAAAGAAGTATTTCATAGTTCATGACTACTCTGAAAACTTAAAGACCCAAATAGCCATTTTCAACTTGGTTAGAAATGCATCCATATGGTGGGAGGACCTTAGAATGTGAAAGGAATTCATGAGAAGGAGTTTTCATGGAAACTATCTGAGAAATACTTTAAAATACCTACCTGAGAGGTACTATGATGAAAAGACTAAGGAGTTCTATGAGATAAAGTTAGGACAACTTACCATAGAAAAATATGTCAACAAATTCATTGAGTTGACGAGGTATGTGCCTTATATCAAGGATGAAAAGATGAAGATAGAATGGTTCATCAATGGAATGCCTCAATCCTTTCAAGACATAATTTATTTTGATGTACCTAAGACCTTATAAGACACCATTAGTAAGGAAATGTACTTCTATGAGCATTTCAAGCACAAGGCAGAACCTCCTAAGGATTGGAAAAAGGAGAGAAAATTGGGATTCAAGAAGAAGGGGTTTAATCCCTCAAGATTTAAGAACCATGGGAAAGGATCTAATATGATCCTTCCTTCTAAATGTGTGTATCAACAAAATTTTACATCTCCAATTGGAACTAAAATCTTTGGATCAGTGCCAGGAAAGACTGACGAGAAAAGGAGAGAACCATTGAAATGTTGGGGATGCGGGAAGGAACATTTGTTGAGGGACTTCCCCCATAGGTAGAAAGAAAATAGGAGCGTATAAAACATATGGGAAGCTACCATAGTCAATGATGTGTCTAATAGCATGCCACAAATTTATTCAGCCATGGATAATCGAGAAGCAAATCACCAAGCTTCAATGGTAGAGATGGAAGGTAAGATTTCCAAACATCCAGTTTTTTTTTTATTGACCTTGGTTCTAGTATGAGTTATATGGCCCCTCAAACTATTGAGGAATGTAAATTACAATGAGTAAAACATGTTAAATCATGGTTGGTAAAAATAGCGACTCAAACAAAAAGAAAGATAACAGAGGTCTTACCAGCACGCCAACTTATTGTGAATGGGATAGCCACCCAAACAAATCTAAACATACTTCCTTTAGGATCTTATGAGTTGTTTATTGGCATGGAATGGTTGGCTTCCCATAGATCCAATTTGTACTTTTATAATAAAACATTGGAGTGTGAATATGAGGAAGGGAGTAAAATAACCCTGCAAGGAATTCAAAATCTTGTCTCAATGACACAAATATTAACACTTCAAGTGAAGAAGTATTTCAGAAAAGGATGTCCTTTGTATGCAATACAAGTATTGAAATCTGTTGAGGACAATAAACCAAGCCTAGGGGACCATCCTATATTAGGAGAGTATAAATATGTGTTTCCAGAAGAGGTGCCAAGTTTACTTCCAAGAAGATATATTGATTTTTCAATAGAACTTGTACCTGAATTGGTGACAATGTCTATAGCACCCTATAGAATGAGTACACCATAGCTAGTTGAGCTCAAATTGTAGTTGAAGGAGATGTTGGAAATGGGTTACATCTAGCCTAGTGTGTTCCCTTGGGGAACACTAACCTTGTTTGTGAGAAAAAATGATGGAACACTCAGATTGTACATATACTACTGAGAACTAAAGAATATGACCCTTAAGAATAAGTATCCCTTGCCGAGAATTGAGGAACTATTTGACCCGTTGAGGGGTGATACAATAGTTTCCAATATTGAATTAAGATCTGGATGCCATCAAGTCCGAATTAAGGATGAAGACATACATAAAACAACCTTTAGGACAAGGTATGGTCACTATGACTTTTTGGTAGTGCCATTTGGGCTTACCAATGCACTAGCCACCTTTATGTTCCTAATGAATAATGTGTTAGATTTTCATTAGTTTCGTTAACATTAGATTTTCCATAGAATTTTTATATTATTTTAACATTTAATGATCATATACTGAAATATATATATATAT
>SNQJ01S0001358.1:0-20568 GCA_010110895.2 Picea sitchensis
TGTAGGGAAATAAACAATGGCACTTTCAGCATCATTCACATATATGAGAAACACAGAGATAGATATTTCCCGAGGAAACCCATGCAGGGTAAAAACTTTTTTTTTTTTATATGATAAGTAATGGTTACATTCTTTACAGTATCATACATATGAGCACCAACTCATAATGAGGCTACAACCTCAATTTTGCAAGATGCAACTTGCTAAGAGCACCAACTCTCTGTTTTCTCTAGCACCCACTAGAGGGAAGCACCAACTCCCTGGTTTCTCTAGCACCAACAAGAAGGAAGCACCAACTCCCTGGTTTCTCTAGCACCAACTAGAAGGAAGCACCAACTCCTTGTGTTCAAGCACCCACTTGAACCTCTGAGGACATATGTCCTCCCTAGCTCCTCCCAACCACTCTAAAATATAAATCTTTTCTACTGAGACTTATTATAGTGATATGATGTTCAACAATGGCTTACCAGACTCATCACTGTTCTGTTGCATTTCGTTGCTCTGTCTGCCTCATTTCCTTTCTGCACACATCACTTGCGTTGTTTGTTCTTCCGCTTTTTATGCTTTGTGCGCCATGTCCATTCACTACACAGTTCCTCTTCTGTGCTTTTCAGTTGCTGCACTCTCCTCCTCTTCACACATGAATCACCTTCACCAACAACATTCACATCAACCTCCAACAGCAACAACAACAACACCCTTCTCTTCTCTGTACTGTGTATTTATAGCTTCTGTGCACCTTGTGCATGCAATGTTCGCAATGCTTCTGCATGCTGAATCTGCACCGTTATTCTCCACCTCTCGAGTGTTCTATCTGATCATCATCGTGACTCTTCAACTTCTCTTGTAGTTGAGACTCTTCGTCTTCTCTGTGATAGTCGAACTCACCTTCTCTGTTTCAGTTACAGGCCTCAATGCTCATCAGCTGTCAATCGCCTCCTCGAACATCTTCATTCCTCTCAGAGACTCTTCACCTCCTCTATCAGTCATCCCTAAGTGTCTTCGCATCCTTTGGTAGAAACCATCAATGGTTTCTAGCAGTTTCACTGTGTCGTGCAACAGTAGCCCTCAGATCTCCTTATGGTTAATCTACGTTGTTGGATGAGCTTTATTAATCTTTCCTTTAAATCGGGTTTCGACATTTCGGCATTCCTGTTGCATTTTGTTCTTGCCTCTCCAAGTCACGATCCCCGAAACTTTGATATGGAGTTACATTAATGGTCCAGATCCAAGCTTGATTTAACGGCTGTGATTGAATCGCCACATCACATATCGCAATTTTGGCATTCTTGTTGCCTTGTTTTCTATTCCTCTTGATGTCGTGATCCGTGAAACTTCGATATGGAGTTATGTCAATGGTCCAGATCTGATCTCTATTCAACGACTGCGATTAAATCATGAATTCGCATATCACGAAATCGGGATTCCTGATGTCAATGTTCTTTGACAACTTCAACACTCGATCCTTGAAACTCCGATCAACGGTTCAGATGTGATCTTGATTTGACGGCTCATATTGCGCCGGGATTTTTTCCATATCGAGAAATCGAGATTTTTGTTGCATTGTTTCTTTGACATTTCCAACACGTGATCCTCGAAACTCCGACGTGGTGTGCATCTGCTGACATCACACGTGGATTGACACGTGTTGAATACTGCCACGTGTCACTCTGATTCGTGACTTACATGTGCCTGAAATGTTGAATCAGTCTGACACTTGTCTTTACCTGATTGTGCCACGTGTCCCTAGCTGACATGGTCTGCTAACGTGAGTTGGGTCGATGGTCTAGATCACATCTTGATCTGACGGTTCAGGTTCAGTCAGGATTTCACACATCGTGATTTTGGGATTCTTGATGTCAATATTCTTTAACATCTTCAACTCTCGATCCTCAAAACTCCGATAGGGAGTCGGATCAATGGTCGACATAATCCCCTGAGATGGACGGTCCTCCTGCTTCCGGGATTTGTGAGCCCTCCGGCTAAGCTCGTGGTCCTCGTGACCTCCCCCTATATGACCGTAGCCAAACCTCCTCATCGGTGTTTCGGACTTTTCGATGTCGAAACATGTATGTCCTCAGGATTCACGATCCCTCGAATCCCGACGCACTCTTTATGCACTAGCTCTCCTAGCCCATATGATCGTTATCCCCGTGACCACAGTCTTACCACTCGTCGGGGTTTCAAGCTTTTCAATGCCGCAACGCGTTGGCTCACAGGATTCCTGATATGTGAAACCCCGATGAGTCAACCCTCCTTTCGGGATTTCACCTTGGCTTTTCCCGATGGTAAACCTCGTGCTTCTCCTGTCTGATCTGACGACTGACGGGATTTCTGAATGAGATCCAACGGCTCTCGATCTTTGTCTTCCTTCTCCTCTACGAACTCCTGTATCTTGAGCTTTACGGCGCACATTCTCCTCGACGTTGTTCCTCCTGAGCTTTCACTTCCGAATCCCCAAGGGATTTTATCCTTCTTATCCTGCCATCTTCATTGTTGTACTTTCCATCAATGACAAGCATACGCTACCTGTTAAACATTTTCCAACAAAGATCTCATGTTTCATGGACGCAAGGAAATAGTTTAACAACCCAAAGCCTAGAAGCATCTAGCAAGAGTGGAACTCTATGCCCCTATGGACCACGAACGATTTTGTTTAGGCGGTGAGGTTTTTCTTACACACAATGATGTTGTTGTACATTGAGATCTTGAGATTGTATTGATAGAGGTTACACTAGTAATCCTAGGCTCTTTCCTAATTTGGAAAAGAAAAAAGATATAAGATGCGTAGTTACAAGTCTATGTTGGGAAAACCAAATAACATGCTTGATTATGATGAATTTGGTTATTTTGTTTGCATATGGTGGTATGACGCATTAACTTGTCAACAGTGAGGTGTATTGGTAGGTCCCATGCATAATTTGATGTATGGTTAACTTAGTTTAACATAGTTGAACCCTTCATTTTTCTAACCATTTTCCTTTTTAAAACAAAACATATAGTTACCTCCTAATTATTTCACTTCCTTCTCAAATCTATAATAGTTTGAAAAAGGTTTCTCCTGAGAAAAAGGTTACATTGCAACTGGGGGTAGTATCTAGTCTCATGTATCGGACTAAGGCTAAATGTTATTAAAAAAAACATGACCCCACTAGAGGCATCCTCAACAATGACCACAAGGGACATTAGATTTCTTGCAAATACTATTTACACTGAAACCACCTACCTAAAAGTGCTTATGATTGGCTAAGGTTATGTCTTCCTTGTATATAAGGAAAGGGGTAACGTCTTAAGACCCGAAAGCATTTGAGAGGATTAAGTATCTATCCTCTTACAAGCACTAGCGGGTTATTTCAAGGGGTGTGATTTTTCTTGAACAATGGTGATGAGTTATCCCGCATTCATGGATAGAAGCAAATGATGACTATCCTCATTGTAGAATGAAAATTGAATTTTGATAGGTTTTACCACCTTACAAGCACCAACAAGTTATTTCAAGGAGCATAGTTTTTCTTGAACAATGGTGATGAATTAGCTCACATTACAGAATGTCAATTGAATTATGATATGTTTTTCCACCTTCAGATTAAAAATAAATAAATCAATCGAATCAAATCAAAACTCACTTAAAGAAGGACGAAAATGGACAAAACTTTCGATACAATTTTCCCAATTTTCCTTCTGCTATGTTGTTGGCATAAAGTGATGCTGACAATTATGAGTACAAATGATATCCAAGGGAAAATAATTTACAATGCTTGCTTAAGTAAACATTTTTCATTGTTGTTGATGTCGACAATTTTGCAGAAAGGTCAAGCTCAGCCTCAACGAGATCAAGACTAAAGGTAGCAATTGACAAACCTTGGAAGGGAATTGAATTGACAATCACATTTTGTTTGGTGATGAGTTGTGCGCGGAGTTGACCTGATTGCAGGTGTAACATAATTTTATTAAAGATTAAACATACAATGGAATAGATTAACCATTGTTCCATTGATCACTGAGATGTCTAAGTTCCCATATTTAGGTTTATCTTTTTGAAAGAGGGTGTGAGTCAATTCTCTTATTATTATTAGTTTTGTTAGGAATACGTTAAGCATAATTGCTATTTTTAATGCAAAAATGGTTTCAACATCCTCAAACACCTTTAATACAACTGGATTGTACTATGTTAACATTTGATGTTGATATATAAAATCTCATCATTTCAAAATAATTCTACCCAAATTTTAGACAAGAACGTAGATTTCCCCTTCCCAGAAAACTACTAACTTGTAATATGTTCATATTACTAACTTACTAAGACTTATTAAAAAGGGAAATGTCACTACACACTCGAAAATCACACAATCATGTAATGTGTGACAACATCTCCCTACACTAAATTGTAAAACCCCTTACTACTCTCAATGCAACTAGCATACCCCCGAAGCAGGGCAAAAGCAATGGTGAAGTGAATTAGGGTGGTTATGTTGTTCAAGGATCAAGGGATTTTTTTTTTATGAAAATGAATACTTCAAAAGGTGGTATAGCATGGGTAAATGCGAATGCATATACAATGAAAGGATGTGATGCAAGAGCTTTTGAAATACTTGTTCATCGTTAAGTCAACCCTAATTAGTGTTTCTAATGGATTTTACAATAAAAATACAACTGTGATATATAAAGAGAATCTTCCAATGACTATTGAGGTAGGGGGGAATAGAGTGTCTTATGTGTCATGACATTTTCATAGTCCTTGGTACAATTTAGTTAGAGGTTGGAAACCATTGATTCAAATGAGCTCCATAGTCCAAAGTGCATGAAAGAGTCATCACTTCAACAATTTGTAGTAGTAATAACTCATTTACTCCCAATGACAAGTTCTCAAGAATGAAGTTCCATCCAAAGTGCATAGGTCATTCACGCATAGAAGGATGAGGAAAAACATTCTACTTGAGATGACTATTGAAGCACCAAACCTCGTGCATTGTCATCAATATATCCACATAATTTCATTTAGAATATTCAAGACATGAACAATTGAATGGTTTCTTGCCTCTTCTATTTGGGTTATATAAGTATGAACATAACATGAGAAGAAATGTTATGTATAGAAAACATAATCCGAAAAATAACAAACATTGATAATAAAGCATCTAGTGATGAGTTTGAAGAGCATTATAATCCCATTAAAAGGCATTATAAAAGTATATTTTAATTGAAATTAATATTGAAGTGTATTGAAGTTACACCTCAATAAATTTGATCCCTGTCAATACTTGATAAATCTAGATTTAAATGAATCTAAGCTAGTTTTAGCTCTGAAATGCTAAGGTGGATTTCAATGATGCTAATACTAGTTTGTACATTTCTCCTTTGTATACTAAGATTTCTTTATGAATCATGTTGCATGTCCAAGAAAGTCAATTTGTCGAAGAAGCCTATCTTCAATAGAGGTTTTTGATATTCCACAAAAGTTGAACTTTATGTTTAACTCTTACGTCATTCTATCTAAAATAATAAAGTGTATGACAAATATATTGTGGATAATCTTACATTGTCATATGTAAGAGAAAAATATATAAACGTACATATACATAAAAGAAAGAGATTTAATATGTACACTTAATATAAGCTTATGTCATTCTATCTAAAATAGTAAGGTGTATAACAAATATATTGTGGATAATCTTACATCGTCATATGTAATAGAAAAATATATAAACATATATATATATGAAACAGAGAAAAATATAGAAATCTACATATACAAATAAAAGAAAGAGATTTCATATATACACTTAATATAAGCTTTCTATCTAAAATAATAAAGTACATGACAAATATATTATGAATAATCTTACATTATCATATGTAAGAAAAATATATAAACGTATATATACCTATAAAAGAAATACATATAATATAATAGAAAAATATATTAACTTATATATATATATATATATATATATAACAGATTTCAGAGAAAAATATATAAACGTATATATACATATAAAAAAAAAATTCATATATAGACTTAATATAAGCTTTCTATCTAGAATAATAAAGTACATGACAAATATATTATGAAAAATCTTACATCATCATAAGTAAGAAAAATATATAAACGTGCGTATAAAAGAAATACATATAATATAAACACTATTATATAGTGCTGCTTATGATAATATAAGCACTATTATATAGTGCTTATGAAAAAGTGATACTATGTACATTTAATATAAGTACACTTATAAAACACATAAATTTTCAAATATAGAATTGACCCAACACATAAATTTGCAGAGCTGAAATTCTGGCAACAAAATTCATGAAAAAATGATACTATGTACATATACATATAAAAGAAAGAAATACATATAATATAGTGCTTATGAAAAATGATACTATGTACATTTAATATAAATACACTTATAAAACACATAAATTTTCAAATATAGAATTGACCCAACACATAAATTTGCAGAGCTGAAATTCTGGCAACAAAATTCATGATTCAAAGAGAAATACTAAAATCATTACGTGAACGGAAGGATTCGAAACTGCGCGGGCAAAGCCCCCATGATTTCTAGTCATAACCGATAACCACTCTGGCAGGTCCACCTAGATTATCAAATTTGACTATTTAGAAATCAAATCCAAATGCCTTGATTCATATTTAATTATTTATTATCTAAATAATTCTAATCCATTAGAAAACCAAAGAATTACGACGGTTGTTTCTTAGTGGATAGAAAGTAGATTTCCTTCCTAATAATATGAAGAAAGTTTATTTGTCCTGTTTTTATTAACAAATTAAATTAGGAAAAATATTGAAATCTCAAAAAAAAAATCTATAAATAGTTAAATAGTTTAGAATAATAAGAAGAATTTAAAATAAAATAAAAGAAAAGAAAGTATTTTAGATCTTTTAAGTATTGAAAATGAGTTTATTTTAGTTTATTATATTTGAGATTAAGATGAATTTATATAGTTTTATTCATACTCAAAGGTGTATATAATTAAGTAGGTTAAATTTTTCTTGCACATGATTTAGTAAGTCAAATTCTTTCTTTGCATGTTTGCATTAGTGATTACAAATATAAATATTAAGAGAAGGAATTCAAGAAACTCTTAAGTCAAATTCTTCCTATTTCATTTGATCCATTTAGATGCTTATTAGATCTAGGGTTAAGATAGATCTACACTAGTTGGTTTTATTCACAATTAAAGGTGAACATGATCTCCCATGTCAAATTCTTTTTTGCACATGATCTAGCAATTCAATGTCTTTACACTAGTGAATACTAATATGAAGATGAAGAGAAGAATAAATGTTTTTGCTCACTGAACGATACATACGTGGCAAGCATCAAATTCACTCGATATATGGGATATGAGAATTAAAGAATAGATAAGTATATGTGTCGGATATGAGATTTCAAAGAATTTGTTAGCTATCCTTTTAATATGAGATTACATGAGTGAAATTCAGGTAGACAAAGTTTTGATGGGTATGGAAGTTGACTCTCTAGTAATAAGTGCACTATATCAATAATTGTAATTAGCATGTAGCTTTAAATCGATCAATAAGTTATTACAAATTATTAATGCTCTTTGACATCCCATTTGCATATGTTGCTACGATAATTGAATGTTAACAATGTTTCTTTATTAGTCTCATACACAAATTCAATAAAGACAATAAACTATGATCAATAATAACTCTATTAGGTCCTAGTCTTCTATACAATGGCATTGTTCCAATGGTATGATTCTTGTTTTGGGTGCAAGAGGTCCCAAGGTTGATTCTTTGAATGCCCTACTAGATGACAATGCTTTTGGAAAAATCTATATATGCTATTGCAATGTACTCTTCTAACAATTTCTTCACTTCATTGAGAACCTCCAATTTTGTGCACTTTGTTACTTTCTTTAGCAATACAGCATAACATTCCTTTGTCCCTTCATCATGCTCAATAATTATTTCACTAATTGTGGTGTTCTTTGTTAGCTAAAACATAATATTTAGAGAAAAAATATACTGAAATATAGTGCAGAAAGAAAATAAATAGAACTAGTGTTGAGAAATAAAAACCATCGCCAAACCTTTATGGATATTTAAAACTAACAACCATGTTCACTTGCCTCTTTGAGGGGGCAACCTCCAACTAAGAAAAGTTCCCAATACAATAATATTCACTTGGCAACTGATTACATAGCTTCTACTACTATATATAGTTTCTAATTGACCAAAACCCTAACCACCTAGTGGACCTCCATTAATAAGGCCTTAACTACTAACTAGTGGACATTATTTAATGAGGCCACTTACATTTATTAATTTCATAGTTTACTACCTCACACGCCTTATTTAATAAACATGACCCCAATCCATTAAGTAACTAGGGGAGTTATGGTGGGATCCTAACATGCCCTCCCACTTACAAAGTAGCATTGTTCTCAATGTTAGAGATGAGGAAAATGGTGGAAAATCTTTGTTAGTTATGTTGGAGAAATGATCCAAAAATGATAGGTTTTATTGACAAATTGCAAGTTAAGTTTAATGTATTTTATGCATCAGATCGATAAGAATGTGAAACACATAAAACTCTATAACTTGTTGCGGAATAATAATAATAATAATTACTTTTACTTGATGCTCATTAATGATTAAAGATTTCAGCCATTATAAACCATGTTGCAAATTAAGAGAAGATAACAACAAACAAGAAAGAGAAGTAGACACAAGAACTTGTTAACAAAGTTCACCAATCTTTGGCTACGTCTTCGGGCCCGCTTCCAAGTGGAGGACCTCTTTATTGCTCTTCAAATGCTCAAGTTCTCTTTACATTGGATCTTTGTTGTTACAAAGGGCTTCTGATATACTATACAAGACCTCCTTGTTTAGATACATACATGCCTCATCAAACTCCCCTCAAAGGCATGATAAAAATGCCTCTCAAAACATGAGAAAAGGCCAAATTACAGAAGCTGCTCCTCAAAATCCTTGCATCAAAATTTTTTCCCTCAAGCTCAAAAATCCTGGTTTATACAGTTTTTAGGCTCAACAAGAGAAGCCCAACTTATCTTGAATATCTGGCCTCTTTTTTGGATCAAAGCCCCTCCAAATGGCCAAAAAATCCTAAAAAATACATATTTTGGGCTAAACTTTACGCAAAAACCCACTCTATAACTAAAAAATCAAATTAAGCCCAAAAAGGGTTGGGCGCGTGTGCAAAAAATGGTCATATGGTGCTAATGTGGCCAAGAACCAACCCTTTGGGCTGCGCATTGGCCCCTAGCCCTTGAACTCCGATCACATGTGCAATTTTAATGGGACCGCACCCCTCCTGTTGCACCTAACCCTTTGGTTATGGCTCTGAGTTATATGGTTGACGGGTGCTATAAAATTATGCCCCCTTGATTTGATGGATGGTGTTTATGCCAGTCGTCGCACCCCCGGTCGTATGCTGTGATAAGAGATCACGAGCTGGGGCTTGGCCCCAACCCCCTTCGCGCCAATACTTAAATACCATGCAACATATATAATTGTTATGTGGCAAGATAAAACAAGAAACAATGTAGGCCAAATTTTTTAACAAAGCCACTAACCAACGATGGGGTGCCACGTGGCATCTCATGCCTGGGCTACGTGGCACCTCCACATTAAATCAACCATATACCACGTGTCACCTCCACATTAAATCAACCATATGCCACATGCCAAGTATTTATTGGGCCAGAACTGTCCAGTCACTTGTCGCCACCTGCCTCTACCATGTCAGCATAATGAAGTAGCTTGGTGATGTCATGCTGACATCAGCATTGACTCTTTTCCAGTTTGACCTTTGACTTTTTAGCTGTTTGAGAATCTGATTAGAGTGCAATAACTCTCGCATACAAACCCCATTTGAGAAAGTAAATATATGGAAGGAATCAATGCAACGAGCCGGTCACAATGGAATTGGTTTCATTCAATTCCGAGAACGTTCACTTTTGAGCATTTTCTGGACTTGGGAAGCCTCTTGGATCAAGAAATTTCTATTTTTGGCACACTAGTACAGTGGGAGTTAACTGACTAGCTCTATTTTAGACTTTCTAATTTTAGACCATCACTATTATGCATGCATTCCTAAGATAGGATGTCATTGCCTATATGAGTGAATATTACTCACTCATTGAACAGATCATAATATACATTGATTCTTATTCTTCATATTGTATCTCTCTTCCTTTTCTTGATAAGCTTTGTTTGTGTATGTTTTATCTAGGTCTCGTGTGCAGGTTTCCATGAAATACTGACATGGTATCAGAACTGAGCTGCTTGGAGAAATCCAAAGAATCCATAGAAGAGAGAAATGTGACTTGAGTAAACCTATTTTTTGCCATCGTCTCAACTTATCCCTATTGAAAGGTGCAACAATTGGAATCATCACAGCCTATCCATTGCTAGGGTGTGACAGGACCGCACTCAAACTTTATCCATTTCTAGGGTGTGATGGTCGCACTCACAATCGTTTCACTTTATCCTTCTCTAGGGTGCGAGGATTCAACTTCGTCGCACTATACTCTTATTTAGGGTGCGACAATTCAACTTCCTTCTAGAAAATTGGTTTTCTGCAGTAAAACACCCATATCTCGAAATCCACGATCTGGGTCGGGCTGAAATTTTGACCAGAGACATATAGCATAGGGATGCTCATGCTCACCAAATATATCCCAAACCCACATCATATTTTAGGAGATATAGTTGTTTTTTCATATCTATAACTGCCATAGAACCGTCTGTCATATCTTAGAATCCACAATCTGGGTTTTCAGGATCTTTTAAGAATCAATAGCAGGGATGGAGACGATGAAACTTTTTCAATCAAGTCTGGTGACAATAATCACACCGTACAACTATTGTGAATGGAATCCAAAGGCCGCATTCCAACTCAAAATAAAATGATTGTATAATTTGAGGATGGCAAAAGAAACAGAACCTACATTAGCACTTGAGAAGACCAGATGGGTGAACCGTAAGGATGAGGCCACAAGACTAATTCTTGAGTTAATCTCCACTGATTTATGGTTTCATGTTGCCGCATTCAATACTCCAAATGAGATCTGGACCACCTTGGAAGGACTCTCTGGAAAGCAGGATGAGATGCGAGGTCGTATGCTTGAGGTAGAGTTGAATACCTTCGACCCTAAAATTTTTGAGAATATACAAGATTTCTTTACTAAATTTAAATCTTTTCTATTGAGCTTGGGTGTATGTGGTATTTACAAGTCTACACAAGATAAAAAACTTATTCTAACAATCTTGTCCAAGCTAGGACCATAACATGTTGTATATGTCTCCAATTTCCATTCTGGCAGATGTCTTTTTGGAACAAATTGGAAAATGCCTACAATGGCTCATTTCATTGAGTCTCTCACACAAGAGCATAAAAAACTCATATAGATGGGCCTCATGAAATATCCTAAAGAACATGCCCTCACATGCATGATGGAAAATGATCATCCAAACAGAATGGGAAGGAGAAACATAACAATAAGGAGGGATATTCCAAACCCTTTAACGATTCTTCAAGTTACAAAGACTCTTCAGATTCCAAGAAAGAAAAGAAGGGAAAACAATGCACTTACTGCAATAAACCGAATCATGAAGAATCCACATGCATGAAGAAACCTATCGATCTTATGGCACATGCACTTCCACATAACAACCTTGGAAACTTCATTCCAGAGGGAGCCAAGAAGAAGAAGGAAGAAGATAATGATCCTAAGAAAGGTAATCATCATGATCTTGTTGCAATTAATTTCTCATATGATTCATGGATTATAGATTCTGGTGCATCCCATCATATGGCAGCGAAAGAGGAAGTTTTCTCTTCTTTGATTCCATACTCAAGACCCCCTATTCTCATGGGGGATGATACTCCAGTAGCAATAACATGAGAAGGGAGAGTGGAACTCCACAATGGAAGTTTTGAGAATGTTTTACATGTTCCAAAGATTTCTATGAACCTGCTCTTAGTTTATAAGATCACTTAGAAAGGTAAAAAGGTTGAATTTACATCAGATTTCGTTTTAGTAATTGACATGCATGACAATTCCATCATTGCAGTTGGTGAGTTGGATCACAATTCAAGGTTGTATAAATTCACTAAGTTTTCTGATGATGACTCCTCTTTTGTACTTACACATAAGGAGAGTACTTTGCATGCACCTGTAGTGAAACATGCATATACTCTTGTGATTCGATCAGTTTCAAACATGAGAGATGATTCCATACACTCAAATTATGTACATGGAAATAAGCAGGTAGTACAGCTAGATAAGAAGCCAATGATGAAGCTTCAACAGATTCCCAAGAAGGAACAATTCACACTTCAGGCAACAGGTATCCTTGCAGGGAATTCATTGGATTCGAGGAGGACTTGATCTCAGCATGAGGAGCCTTCTCATGAACTTTTATCTTCAGAACCTATGATGCCCATTCATTTCTATATGGTTTAATCTTCTGATCCACAACTCTACACTGAGGTTGTGGGAAATCCATTATGGCAAGCAACCATGCAACAGGAGTATGAATCACTCCTAAAGAATCAGACTTGGCATCTAGTTCCACTTCCACCAGAAAGGAATATTTTTAGGTGCAGATGGGTCCATGGGATCAAGAGGTACAAGGATAGATAGGTTTCCAAAGGACTTCATTAGATCCATCAAGATTTATGCATCTTCACGAATACTTTCAGTGAACAGAAGTTTCAGACTTTGCAGGATCATCTTGCAATGAAGAACACAGTTGCCTAGCAACTGCCTTTTCTTCTTTTGATGCATTGTCTTTTGAGGGGGGTTTTGTTCCCACATGGTTTTCCCTCTTTCTTCACTTTTATTCATTGTTCATTAGTTTCATTGTACATGAGTACTTAATATGGCCTAGTAGTCGGGACTCATTTTTTACTCCATAGTGATGTTAAGGGGTGGGGTTGGAAAAATTTCTATTTTCGGCACACTAGTTCAATGGGAGTTAACTAACTAGTTCTATTTTAGACTTTCTAATTTTAGATCATCACCATTATGCATGCATTCCTAAGATAGGATTTCATTTCCTATATGAGTGAATATCACTCACTCATTGAACATATCATAATATGCATTGATTCTCATTCTTCATATTCCATATCTCTTCCTTTTCTTGATAAGCTTTGTTTGTGTATGCTTTAGCCAGGTCTCCTATCCAGGTTTCCATGAAACACTAACAAGTTCCCATGTAGCACCTTCAAGCTATGTATCCTTCCATTGGATCAAAACTTCCTAGATAGTGGATTGGTGAATAAGAGACTCATATTTGTCCAAAACAGTTGTAGGTTGCAACCAAATGGAACCCTCCTTGTCTAATTTGGGAAAGGTTGGTTTGAACTCTATTATTATACCTGAGCACTTTCGTGAAGTAGGACGCAAGAAAGACTCAGTGGATCTTAGAATGCTTGCATATAGTCAATCCTAAGCCAATGGGCCTATAAATTTGAGTATATTGTAGGGTCTGCAAAACTTCGAGGTTAACTTCTGGTGGCTCTTTACCTTGAGTTGTGCTTGATTATCGGGTTGGAAATGCAAGAACACATGATCCCCTTATTGAAATTGATGTTTAGAGTGATTTTTATAAGTTTGTTTCCTCATTTGGTTATGGGCCAACACCAAATTATCCTTGAGGGTATGAATAATGTCAGCATGGGGTATCAAGGTTTTGTCTACCTCCTGAATTTTAAAGAGGCTTGGAAAATATGAGATCAATGAATGAGGAGGGGAGGGGTTTGTCCATATATTGTCTCAAAGGGTATCATTTTGTATCACCTTGATACCAGCATTCTGCTAGGGGTAGACACTGGAACCATTGGGATTTTCGGTCTATAGAAAAACAACATAAATAATCTTCCAAACACTAGTTGACTACTTCCATATAGCCATATGTTTGGGGGTGATATGTTGTGTTGAGATTCAATTGGGTACCTTGAAGACAAAACAAATCCTGCCAAAAATTTCCAGTGAAGGTGACATCACGATTGGTCACAATTGATTTAAGCATGCCACAATTTTTAAAAATATTATCCATGAATACTTGTGGTATTGTGGAGGCATTGAATGGGTAACGTAAGGTGAAAAAGTGAGTTCATTTAGAAAGACGATCAACAACTACTATGACCACTAATTATATTCTTTCTTTCACTAAACCCAAAATGAAATTGATAGAATTGTCAGTCCATACAATGGATAGAATGGGTAAGGTTTGTGATGGTCCTAGAGGCTTTATTGTTTTCCCCTTGTGTTGCTGGAAATTTTCACATTTGAACATAAAAGTGTGGATATCCTTCTTCATGCCTTCCCAAATGAATAAATTCCTTTAATCCTTTCATATGTTTTTTGAAACCCAAGATGATGCACTATGGGATAAGAGTGTAAGATAGATAACATGTTATATTTAAATGTGGAATATTGAACAAAAGAAAGTACACCCTTTATAGCAGAGTTCATCATTCTTCCAACTGTACCCTGGATGTGCATGTGGTTTTTCCTATAACTAGTGGATGATGTGCACTATATTGACATTCACTAACCATTTGTGATGTACCACCTACAACCAGTGGAACACTACGAAAGATAAGTCAACTAGGGAACATCATGATTCTTCCAAATGTACCCTGGATGTGCATGTGGGTTGGCTTATAACTAGTGTATGATGCACACTATCTTGGCATTCACTACCCATTTGTGATGTACCACCTACAACCAATGCAACACTAGGAGAAATAACTCAACTAGGGAATGTTCGTCATCAAAGTTCCTAGATAAAGATTCAACAACCACATTCTCCTTTCCCTTCTTGTATATAATCGTGTAGTCATAGCCTAACATTTTAGTAACCCTCTTTTGTTTCTTTTGGGACGAAAGCCTCTATATTAGGCAATATTTCAAGTTGTGATGGTTTGTTTTTATTTGGAAATGATGCCCCATTAGGTAAGGATGCCACATATCAATTGCATGAAAAATAGCTAGCATTTCCTTTTGTAGATTGAGTTTCCCAAGTTGCTATCACATAATTTCCTAATAGTGAAGGCCAATGGGAATCCCTCTTGAATTAACACTACTCCAATCCCTTTTCCAAATGCATCACATTCCAAGACAAAAGTCTTATTAAAGTTGAGTAGGGAGAGGAATAGTGTAGTATAGATAACATCTTTTAAAGCCTAGAAACCCTGGTTGGCATCCTTTTTCTTATTGAAGTCAATATTTTGAGCGAGGTGGTGAGGGGAGCTACAATTTTACCATAGTTCTTAACAAAATTCTTTAAGTAATTTTTTAGGCCAAAAAATCCACCCAAACTTTTGAGGGTCTCGGCCAGAGGCCAACCTATTATTACCTCAATTTTATTAGGATCAACACTGACATCGTCCCCACTAAAAATATGTCCTAAATGTTTCACTTTTGAAATACCAAAAGAAGATTTAGAAAATTTGAGGAATAGTTGGTGATTATGGAGGAGTTGTAAGGCCTAATCCATGTGTGCCACATGGACCACCCAAGGTTTCTTGTAGACCAAGATGCCATCAAAGAAGAACAAGAAAACATGTGTAGAAGGGTTTAAAAGATGTGGTTTATAAGGCTCTCAAAAGTGGAAGGCCCATTGAAAAGACCAAAAAGGAACACCAAAAAGTTGTAATTAACTTTGTGACTATGGAAAGTAATCTTTGGAATTTCTTCTTTCTTCATGCAAATTTGGTGATAAGTTGAGTGAAGATCAAGTTTGGTGAAGAACTAAGAGCCATGTATCTCATTGAAGAGATCGTCAATGACCAAAATGGGGAAATTTATCTTTGGTGGTCAAGTTGTTAAGAGATTGAAAATCAATACAAGTGCATAAAGTGCCTTATTTTTTAAGAACCACAATCATTGAACAAGACTATGGGCTAGTACTAGGATAGATGATACCATTAGCCAATAGTTCCTAGAAAATATTTTTTAGTTCATTCTTTTGGGAAAAAAGATGACATTAGAGGTGCACATTGGATGATAGGATACATGGGAGTAGTGGGATATTATGATCTTTCTCTCCACGTGATGGTGTTAGTCCTTGGGGAAGTTCAAAGACCTATTCATGTTTGTCCAAAAATAACTACAAATCTAGATGAATTGGCTAAGAAGCATACTGAAAGGATTGAATAGTATGTAATTATGCAATAATGTTAGAATGACCCTTTTTTAGGAACTTTTCCATACGATAAGAGTTAACTATTTCTAGAGATTCAACTTTGATACCTTTGAGTGTGTACGAATGTGTAACACACTTGACCCCCTAAGCGATCATTAGGAAGGTGTTAAATACCATTTGTTCTTCACCTTTCTTTCTATTTTCCCTTTTCTTTTCTTACCTTTTCTTTTCCCCTTCTATAAAATCCTTCCTGAATCTTCTATATCCCATCTTCCCTTTCTTTTTTGTATCAAGGTTACCACACTTAGTCATTTTTTCCATGTTCGCAGGTTGGCGAACTTGCAAACTCTCAAACTTGTATTATGTTCCCTTTGCCAATACATAAGTCTGCTTCAACACTTAGTTTATTTTTGTATCGTGGACTGACATGTTATACTTTCACTCCTCTCATATCTCGTCTGACGTATCTCAACACTTAGCCATTTCATCTATTCAGACTTTTGGACTTTTAGACTCACAAAATTTCCCTTCCATTCCAATCGCTCACTCTGACTCTCTGTCATCACATGTCCCTTCTTTCACTTTTCTCAAGTCACAGTTAATGCTATCTTTATGGACTCAAATACTAATTTCATTTATGAAATGGTCGTTAATTAATGGTGTTTATATCGAGGCAAATCTCATTTATTTTGAGTTAATTCTTTTTTTGGAAGAAATCTAAACTAAAATTATTTTACTATGCACAGTAATATTATAAGAAAATCTTGCCAAGTCAACGAAATTAGTCATGAGAAAATAAATAAATTGTGGAGATACCTTGAACCTCTTCGCCAGAGAAGAGAAAAAATATCATTGGTCTCGGTCGTATTGGTACTATTCAAATTTGCTAGGTAAAGAAAAAAACAAGGTGTGGACTTCATGGATAGTTATCGCAGGTTGCATCCCATAGGTCTTCGAATGCAAAGATATCGTCGACTGGTGCATAGATAAATTCATCCAAAACATACAGGCCATCCCATTGCAGAGCAATCTTCCTATTTCCTTGGTGCCTTCAATATTCGGGGAGATGTTGAAATTGTCAGAGCCAAACCTAGCTTACAAAGGGGAAGAAGCCACAAATTTTCTAAAAGGAAAAAACAATGGAATCGAACTTCTTCAAGAGTATTTACAGGACCCTACATCAATTCCAGAAGACATATCTAGGATTCAAGTAAGTTCTTTGAAAAATACCTATAAAGAAATTGCCTAGTTATTTTCTTGAATTGTTGGACAAGACTCTACAGAAATCGTTCTTCGACTGGCAATGTATATATTGCATTTCACGGTTGATGAAAACACAATCTTCGACTAGGAAAAGATTATTTCAAATGATATTACTCCACAATTGACAAATTTCAAGATTGAGAAGAAATTTTATATGTCATCCTATTTGATATTTTCTATCACCTATTGTAATGCTTTTAAGGGTTTGAATATTTCTAGAAGGATAAACACAAAGGTGAACCCTCTGACCTTGTGGTATCAATATTTATGGAGGAAGAAAGTTGGACACCATTTCTATGAAGTATATAATGATTTTGTGTCTAAATTTAAGAAGCTATTATTTGGGGAAGATACTTCCCAACTCTCATTGGAGGCGCCAACTTTTCTAAAGGGAAAGGAATTCTTGAAAAAATGAATGATTACAATATCATCAAGGATTTTTGTTCTAACAAAAATTCCATGTTTCTTCCAAATTATGTATTTGATAAATTGTTTATTATTGATATAGCTAGACAATACAAATTCCGGTTTCACACCTTTTCTGAGAAAAGAAAAAAACAATTCATACCTATTCCTTCGAAAGTTGGTGAAATTATTCTCAGATAAATTTTCAAGATCGATAAATATGCTTCCTATTTCAACCATTCCAACTTGATATATGTAGAATAAATCAAGGGGTTTGACCCTCATCTTTTTTACAATCATTTGATTTCATTCAGACTCATCCCTGCACTCATAAACTCATTTGTAAGAGGAGAAGAAGAGAATGATATCCATGAACCTAATATTCAAGAAGCTGACAGAGATTCCGACGATATAGAAACTATCATAAGTACCACAAAACATCATAAGGAAAAGGGTAAGCCTTCAAATGAGAATAATGCCCAATCGATCGTTGTTTCTCGAAGAATTGTTCTATCTAGGATAAACCCTCATACAGGGACATCATAGCAAAGAAAAATACAGAGTAATAATTCAGGGGATGATGAGGAAATAAACCCTCCTCAGGGGAACTTAGAGAACCCCCAAAGATTAAGAGAAAAATAAGTAATTCACATCAAGAGGGAAGAGAAACACATGCACCTGAACAAGATTTATTACTAGATAATATGGATCTGGAAGTGGATATCAAAAATATCACCTCCTAGACAAAGAAGAACTTTCTAGAAAAGATGTACAACATATTTCTACACTTATGGTCTAGGATGAGATATTTTTGATGAAGATATTTTTGTTGTACAAAGAACCACCAAGAGTAAAAGTGGAAAGTCGTGATCTACCATTGATACACTGAACATGTTTCCTTCTAGACTATCTTCCATTCACAAAGTTACATGGGATGCACTAGACATTTCAATTTCCAATATGGAGGAAGAAAATGCTCGGTTGAAAGAGAAAATTAAAGAAATGGAAGAAACTCTCACGACTCCACCTATTTTGACTTCCCCCATTGCCATGATTCAACCCGAGCAATTTTTTCAAGAAACCCCAGAGTCAAGTGCTAGATTAAAGGGAATTTCAAGCTTGATTATTTCCACTCAACATTTTGTCGAGGAGAACATAAATAAAATAATGTCTTTGATTTTAGAGTTATGGGATTTAGCAAAAAAATTTACCTCCATAGGCCTCAAAATTCAGAACACCGGAGAATATTTGAATACAGATTTGGAAAATGATGAAGGCTTTTATATAGATGGAGTTGTGATGTTTGTATTAAAGGTTTTGAAAATGATGAAGCAGATGAGAAAGAAAGAAGATTTGCCTTCCTTGAGCCGCATTAAGCAATTAAAGGCCTGCTGGATTGAAATAATCAATGTATTAAAGGGATTGTCAACTCAATTGATTGATTTTTCAAGAAGGAAGAAAAAAACATACTCAACAATTCTCAATTTAGATATCATTGGTAGCACTATTGAAGTCTCGGATCCTAAGTTTATCTCAAATTCAATGCTCATGACTCGACATCAATTTGAAGAGAAAATTGAAGAATTAAAAAAGGAAACAACTGAAAAGTTTGATACTATGATTGATTTCACACACGATGATATTGACAACAGGCTTGTTGAGTATACCAATAGAAATGAAGATATTGAGAATACTTTTCAAAATTTATCTATTGATCATAGAGGAATCGAAAATGAGTTGTTTAATATTAAATTAAAACAAGAAGTGATTGTTTCCCCATTAAGTAATTATATTCAAGAATGGTTAAGCAACTCAATTTCCAAGATTTCCAAAATACTAGTAAATGCAGTTACAACTGGAAATTTAACAGCAACAAGCAAGGGTACAAAAGAAACAACAACAAGCAAATGAAGAGGGAGAGATTCCATCATAGTAAGTCCATGTTGATCACATACTTCTTCCTTTATCAATTTTCATCTAGTTATTCTTCTTATTTAACTAGAAAAGTATAACCAAATCCTGATAAACTTCTTCTTTGTCTTCTTACGAGAGCCTATTGTTCGAGATCTGCCCATATTCCTCTTTCTACTTTGTATTTGCTTGTACATGTTTTCTTTATGGTCCACGGGAGCCCAAATCCTAATCCATCGGACAAACGCTTTTATTTCATTGCACTATAACAAACATTATTATTTTTGAGAAATCCCAGAGAACTAATTCAGGATCAGTTTTGACTGTATTTTATAACTCTAAGTTTTGAGTATAAATTATTTGAAATTGATCTATCACAATCTTCTTTTAAGCTCTATAAGTATTGCTCTTTAAAATTCCTCTCTTGTGAACAAACCATCTTCTTTTACTTTGAATGTGATCATAATATTTATTTATGCTATGATGGATGTGAGGATAATTGTATTTTTTGCAATGTATAATGTTTGAGATACCTTGTAATGATCCTAAGCCATTATGCAAGGATCATTACTTGTTTTGGTGTCTTTTAAACTTTTTTTTGGTTGTGGTATTTCGTCAAACAATTTGTTGATCTATTTGTTTAGATGTGTTTATATGTGTGTATGCAGCAAATAACAGAAAGAGATAACCATGGAACATACCTCAACCATATGAAATAAGATAGACAAGCCAAAACATCTCAAATCTTCTTTATTCATAAAATAGAGAAACCTGCTAAAATGAAGATGTCGATCTGGAATGCT
>SNQJ01S0001358.1:21645-33612 GCA_010110895.2 Picea sitchensis
CGTCTTCAGTGAATTTCATTGACTTATAGCTCAAAATAGTCAAAATCATGGAAATCGTCGGAATGCAACGAAACCAAAGCCAACCTATGTGGAATGGCTCATAATGATGGAATATGATCATCAATGCAAGATGGACCCCACAACGCCTCTCAAATACCCATGTACTCGCTCTAGCATCCATCTGGCTACTCTGGTCATCATAAATCTTTGCCCCGTGATGGTGTCCCAAAGTGGGGACATTACATACCTGGTCCACTTCCCAGGAATTCTCTTTTATAAATATATTTTTACTTTTCAACATTTTAATATTTCTTGAACATCAAAATATTGGACTATATCATGTGGTATGGCCCTATATTACTCTTGATTTGAAATTACAAAGAAAAAACCATAAGCCAAAGAGGAGTACCACCTCTCTAAAAATGCAAGAGGATTCATATCCTCGTGAGGTTGTCATTTCGTTCCTAACTGTTAGGATATTTAGAGACTTAGGAGTTAGTTAAGAACTACTTGGTATAATGTGTCGTTAGGTAAAAGTGTGTTTCTTGTTTTATTTCTTTAGCATGCATTAGTATGCATTTGTAGTTAGGACATCTGAGGGTCATGATATGTTCCCGACATAGAGTGATCTGACGGTTCATACTCTCCTCGATTTTAACGACCATTGATCCATGGCTTAACAACTGATTGGTCCATGATATCTATTTAAAAAGCATGGAGGTTCATTTTTCGATGATCGATTATGAGAAAATCTCTTGTAAAATCTCTCTGTAATTTTTTTCTTTTGCATTAATAAACTACTCCAAGTGGCCGTGTTGGCTGGGGCTGTGGATGTTTCCCCGTAGGGGTTTTACCACATGAAAACATCGGTGTGTTGATCTTTTATATGGTTATGTGAGTGGTTACTGAAGGTGTTCTTCCTTTATTGGAATACCTGTGTTGTCGAACTTGGTATCAGAGCCTGTTTGAAGACTCACTCCTGTTGTAGATCGAGATTGTGAAGCCGAGTTTCCTCATATCCATTTTCTATCATTTCAGTACATTTTTGGACTGAGAGGATTGTTCCATTGCATCCATAGCACTCGTTTCATTCATGAATACTTTTTCTTTCACTCGAAAAGGTTTTTTTTTCCCAAGATACGACCATTACATTCAGATTAGGAGGTATAAAGCTTGGATACGTATTTTTTTAATTTTTTGCAGAGTAATATTTTGGTTTTATTTTGGTTTTGTATTATTTATTTTTGGGTTTCTACTCTTTTAGATCTGCATATTCTCTTTGTCCCGCGCTCTATGCAATCTTGACAAATCAGAGACAAATAGGAAAAGGTACATCTTCCTGGTTAAGCTAACCAAGATCTAACCCTTGTTGTCATCGAGAAGCGGAATTTTTTTCTTGTGTGAAAAGAGTTTTTCTTAGCACGCTCTCCAACAACAACAACAACAATAACAAAAACAAACCCAATCCTCCTTCTAAACATTACAATATGTTTTACTAGACCATTTGGTTAAAATTTGTCTTATTAAGTAAGAGGCATTGAGTTCAAGTCTCTCTTTTGTTACTTTTTTTGAAAAAGTTCATGCTAAAATTGTAAAGTGTATTTCACTTCAAGTATAAAAGTGAATCACTATAAGTAGCTTTAATATTTTTTTTTAGAGTTATTTATTTTGCATGCAGTTTTATGTTATAAAGTAACTTCAATGTAAAAGTGATCCCCACTTCTCTTTGTAAAAGTGGGTCACTTCATAAAGCAACTTACACTATCACATGGTCATTTGGTTACCGTTTATGCCTTTTTTTAAAATGGAATAACTCTCACATCCGAAGTCCATTTTCAGTGCCATTTTGTTTTTAAATCACAAAAATTTTCGATCTCTTTCCATCCAGATCATCAATTTCAGTTTTTAAATCCATATTATTTGCATATTTAATATGGATTCTACAAGTAATGTCTTTCTTGCCAACACCAACTACTTCCAATGGAAATCTCATATGGAAGTTTTATTAAAAAGTAAAGTCTTGTACCGGATTACCTTGGGAAAGGAAAAAACACCCACTGATGATGATAAGAAAGCCAAATGGGATAATAGGAGTGACGAAACACGTGGATTAATCAGAATGTCCATCTCTCATGATTTAAGGTTCCACCTTAAAGAAATTGATGACCCCGAAGAAGTTTGGGAAAAGATTGAATCTGTTTTTGGTAAACTCAATATTATTCTAGCACAACAATTAGAAAATCAAGTACTGACCTTGAGTCCAAGTGATTTTTATTACCTTGGAGACTATCTATCTAAGTTTAAAACACTCAGAATTTTATGTGAAGAATGTGAGATAAAAATGGAGGAAGAGCGTTGCATATATCTTATTCTTTCTAAGCTAGGTAGTGCATATTCTATATTTGTATCTACCTTTTATTCCATGAGAGAGGATCTAGGGAAAGCTTATCAAAAACCCACTCTTGAGTCCTTTTGTGTTGCTTTGATTAGAGAGGAAGATAAGCTTGTACAACTTGGAGTGATAAACACTACAGGTACCTCCAAAAAAGCCTTATATGCCCAACAGAAAGATAAAACCAAGTATCCCAAGAAGAAACATCCTCGATACAACAACAAGCAACATAAGGGTCTCAAACCTGCTGAGACAACTTCATCTCCTAATGGTGACAAAGGAGAAAAATATAAAACTAAAAAGACTAACAAACATTGCAACTTTTTTGATAAAGATGGTCATGATGAGTCCAAATGTTTCAAGAAGATGACAACTTTAGAAGCAACAATGAAGAAGCATGACATCTATATTGATTCTACTTTTTCTTCTTCTTCTCATGGACATGCACTTTCCACTTCTGGTTTCTCCTTCAATACAACTTCTACTTCTTCTTCTAATGAGTGGCTTATTGATTTTGGAGCATCTTATCAAATGGCTAAGGATAAAGACATATTTTCTTCTCTAAATGAATGTAACACCAAGAAAATATTTGTCGGCGATGATAGATCTCTTAGTGTTGTAGGATCTAAAATAGTTCAAGTAGATAATGGTCATTTCAATGATGTATTATGTGTTTCAAATCTTTCTTGTAACCTTCTATCAATCTATCAAATCACTCATTCAGGTGAAGGTAAAACCGTAGAGTTTTCACCTCACCAAGTTGTAATCAAGGATCTAAAATATCATAAGAATGTTCTTGCAACTAGAATTGTTGATGATATTACCAGGTTGTACAAGTTTGACAACTTTGGGTCATCATCTTTTTCATCATTTTTTGTTTCTCATAGCGATGACTTGAGCAAACTTTGGCATGAGAAGTTTGGTCATTTAAACTATTTCTCATTGCAACAACTATTTAATCAATATATGGTGACTGGTCTTCCTCTTGTTTCATGCAGAGATAGTGTTTGTGCTGATTGTGTTCTCAGCAAACATCATCGGGACCATTTTGACAAACATGCCTCTTGGCATGCCTCGAGCCCTTTGCAACTTGTTCACAATGATTTGTGTGGTCCACTTTCTTCTCCTTCCTTTTTTGGGTGCAAGTATTTCTTAACTTTCATTGATGATTTTTCCAGACGTACTTGGGTTTACTTCTTAAAACTTAAGAGAAAAATTTTTGACAAGTTTTTGGCCTACGAGGCCCTTGTAGAAAAATAATTTGGACATCAAATTCAAAAGTTAAGAATAGATAATGGAGGCAAATATGTGAACAATAATTTTACAAGTTACTGCACTACACAGGGCATCCAAATGCAACACACTGTTCCATATACACCACAACAAAATGGTGTTGCTAAGAGAAAGAACCGCACATTGAAAGAAATGGCTAATTTCATGATCCAATCTAAGGGATTAAGTCTAAAGTATTGGGCAGAAGCAATCAACTGTGAAAATTACATAGTCAATCGCACTCCCACAAAGGCTCTTAAAAATATAACACCAGGAGAATCTTGGACTAAAATTAAACCAGATATAAGTCATTTTCATGTATTTGACAGTATAGCATGAGCTCACATTCCCGATGAGAAAAGGAAAGCATTGCAGCCTAAAAGTGAGAAGTGCATATTTGTTGGTTATTCTAAAGATGTCAAAGGTTATAGACCTCTTCAACCACATTGTAATGAAATTATTCTTAGAAGAGATGTTAAATTTGTTGAAAATATCTTAGCCTACAAGCCTAATTTGGAGGTTGTGCCTTCTTCGGCCTACGAGCCATCTTCAGTGTTTGTTCCTTCTTTTGTTCCTCTTCTGGTTTCTTCTTCATATGATGACAATGAGGATGAAAATCCACCTCCACCTAATCACCTTCCTCCAGATGAGTCCTTTGAACCTGAATTCACACCAGTTCCACCGCTTCCTAGATGGGTTCGTTCAACAAGAGAAGAAGCTGGTGGTCTTGTCGGTGATCCTTCAAATCAGCGTCGAACACATTCATAGTTCCAGTGAGACTCTTCTCTTTTGGCTCAAGTTTCAGAGACTCATGATCTAGAGACATTTGCAAAAACTTCAGGTCATCCAGATTGGGATACAACAATGCATGAAGAGTATCGTTCTTTAATGGAAAATGATACTTGGGATCTTGTACCTCTTCCAAACGGAAGAAAACTTATCAGATGCAAATCGGTCTATAGAACTAAGTATGCATCAAATGGAAGTGTTGAAAGACACAAGGCTCGGTTAGTTGCCAAAGTATTTTCCCAAGTTGAAGGACTTGACTATAATGAAACATTTGCCCCTGTAGCCAAAATGAATTCCATCCACCTTGTTCTTGCCCTTGCTGCCTCACATAAATGGGAGGTCCATTAGATGAATGTTAAATCCTCCTTCTTGCATGGATATTTTCAAGAAGAAATATACATGGAACAACCTCCTCGCTATGTCCATAATGACTCTATCCTTGTATGTCGCCTTAATAAATCTCTTTATGGTCTTAAGCAAGCTCCCCGAGCTTGATATGACAAAATGGACAACTTTCTTATTGACATTGGATTCTCTAGATGCCATTTTTATCCTAATGTCTATACCAAGAAAGTAGAAAGCCATCTCATAATCCTTTTCATTTATGTTGATGACCTTATCCTTACTGGTAGTGACTCAAAAATTTTAAACCATGTGAATGTTGATTAAGGTTTGTTGTCATTGATGTCAACTCTTGAAGAAAGCCCCGCAACACAAAGGTTTGGGTAATGGATCCAAGATTGTTTGATGTAAATATGACTCATTATTTTCTTGTCATGGTTGATAAGAAGTAAATATGGATGAACTCCAAAGTGGTCCCCTTATGGTGAAATCCCTCACGAGAAGACACTTTGTGGAGTAAGAGAACCCATTCTTAATTATCGAATAATGAGATGAAGTACAGTGAATTTGTCAGGGAAAATATCCAATATGGATATTTCTTATCATTCCATCTCCATTGGTATGTCGAAAGTCACATAAATCCTCATGGTTAGAGAGTTATGACGGTGTGAAGTTGGAGAACCCAGGTTTGTTTTATGGATAACGGTATGATTTTTTCTATATTTTAAGGTAATACTATTCTAGATGGATCGTACATGTCATTTCATTTCTGGTGGTATGTGGAACGTCACATAACTCCTCACGGTTTGAGAGTTATGGCCTTACGAAGTTGGAGGACCCTCTTATGTCATCTAGAAGCCCCAAAAGGTCAAAGTAGTCAAAGTGGTTTAAGAGATTTTAGAAGGTAAATAATAAACTGAAGTGATGAGTGTACTATAATTCAAAGTGAATACATAATAAATTATTTAAATAATAAATTTAATGGAGAAATTAGAAGTGGGTTAACCCTAAAATAAGGAAAGTGGGCAAAGTGACCTAGAAGATGTTTTTAAGGAAGCCACTTGGAGAGTATAAAGAAGAGGCAAGACTCTCTCATTTTAGACACACTTGAGAATATTGAATACCTATAGGTTTTTGAGGTAATCAAAGGATATATAAGTTGAATTTTTGAGGAAAGTGAAGAAAACAATGCCAAAATTCAAGGAAGGATAAATTCTTTTGATGATTCTTTCTAAGGTATGTTGTTTTCAGGTCATCTCACCATTTTCGCAATAAATTTTTTTCTAGAATCATTCAGACCGTGAAATTTTTATTCCATTGAGGAAACATATCCAAGTATCTGTGGTAAAACATTCAGCTTCTGGTTCATTGTAGTTTTGGAGTTACACTCTGTGGAAAATAGGGTTTGTGGCTAGTCCCAAAACTAGTCAAAAACAAGTGTTTCGGGTAAAAATGTCATAACTTCTTCATAACAGATCCAAATTCAGTAAGACAAAATGTGTTGGTTAGAGTACATTCGTTGGTATTCTTTGTAATAGTTTTAGATCAATTCAAAAAATATTTTGTGCGGGGCATGTTGGCACAGGGGCAGACCCAGGGTTTAAGGCTCAAGAGCGCACCAACAAAGCCCTAACTACCGACCCTTTCGATGATACCTGCAAAGGATATGAAGTCTCACCTGAGGTAGAGGCAAGGGTGGTTGCAGGACTCAAATGTCTACACCCTTAGCTGGGACACTTGATCTGTGATTATCTTCCTTACAGAGTACTTAGCATCAGTTATTCCTTAACATACATTCATTAATACACTTCGCAGAAAGCACAGAGCACTATAGTAATTACTCATATCTAGCACTTAGCAATAATAAATAGGTTATACTTAATATATTAAGCACTTAGCCTCTTATGTCTCATATCTAGCATGCATTCATATCTAATAAGCACAAAGTATCAATTGATCTATCTAAACATATCAGAGCACTTAGCAAGAGAGAGACAAACACATCAGCACAATACACAGAGTTACCATGGTTCACCCCCACCTTGGGGCTACGCCCACAAAGTCTTCTTCTATTATTATCTTCTGTAAACCAAGTTACAACACAAAGCCTTCAAGATCCTACCTCGCCTTGGACAAGAGATCTGCGCAGCTCGCTAGATCTTATTTCCCTGGGTAGATACAAGCACTAAGTCCTCCCCTTACCCATGCACTCATCACTTAAAATACCTACAGTAGGCACAGAGCTCTTACAGTCACACAGACGTCTTATCACATAGATCTACTTTATGCACTAAGCCATTCACTCATACATCACATAGATGTACTACATTACCATCTCCCCTTATCTTACTATCTATATTGCCTATTTATGGATTACAAAATGGGCCTAAACGTGGGTAAACCCACAGGCCGAAATCCCTTTCCTATTACATTAGCCAAAAACCCTAAAATGGACCCCAAAATAGGTCTTGCTTCCTTATTTTCTGCTTCACATTGCGCTCCTTCCTTGGCAAGTTGTCACAGTCCCAAAAGTGGTCAAGTATGACCAAGTACTCTTCAAAACTTGGTCAAGGGCCAACAATCCCCCAACACTCACCCGTGACTCATCCCGAGTCACTCAGGTCTAAGCAATTCTGCTTCGAAAGCATCAAGCTTGGCTCGAGCGGCTTCGAACTGCTGTACTGCGACAGCCTCTTGTTCAGTAAATTCCTGGATTACTATGTCATTGAGCGATCCTTCCAGGTTTTGTTCTACAGTGATGACACCCTATTCAAGTTCAACTCCCTAGATTTCAAGTTTGGTGAACAGTTGGCATGCCTTCTCTTGGAGGTATTTCACCCAGTTCATTTGCAGTCCCTCCACGCACTTCCCTGTGAGGTCAACTACAAATCTGGTCACCTGTATAGGTTTGTTTTTTTGGACTAACTTGCATGTGATCCTCTGGAAACCAAAGCGTACTACTGCATTCTCAACGGAGGCTACCTCGTAACCTCGACTTCCTTTCTCTATATCACCATATGTGTCTTTTATTTGTTGAGTGAGAGAACGATTTGTGGTATTTCCAGGGTAAAGTTCATGCGGGTTAGGGCTCTACATGCTAAGCTCGGTAATCCTATTGATTAGCACCAAATCAACAGTTATACGAAGGTTTAACCAAAGGTATCTTTTGTGGTAACTTGCTAGCAGCAATTTCACACAAGCAGTCACCTCCTGATGTTGGCCGAAGTGCAGTATCTTCATAACATTGAGCAGAGTATACTGCATGAGTTTCATCGTCCATTGCTGAGGGACGATCTTCGAGTTCTGGCCCTTAGTCTTCGTTAAGTATCTAGATGGTGCGAGCATGTTGTAGGATTTACAGTCTCCTAGGTTGAATTCGCAAAATTTCAACGTTGTAACCTTGTCTTGATCTGAGCTATAGATGCAAACTCCTTTAGGTAGATATGCAAGAACTAGGGTGTATTCAAAGTCTCTAGGGACATTGTCCCTATTAATCTCACCACTTAGAGGGGGAATGTAAGTTGGTAGGATGGTTGGTACTAACTTCACATTGGTTGTGTCGTCCCTATGCTTAGTTCTCAACTCTGCCCCGGCTCAAGATGTTCCATCTCGAGAAATCGATGGGGAGGCTTCAACACCTCTCGACGACGAGGCTTGGACTCCAGTGGACATCCCTCTTTCCAACTTGACTCTTTCTATCCTTAATCTAGCAAGTACTTCTCTCACCGATTCTTCTGCTGCACTAAGCTCGTCGGACATGTAAACTTGGGATCACTATCTTAGATTGTCAATGGACTATCGGTACTGTAATCAGATATAGAATACAACTGGAGTAATCATTGTTTCATAACGCGGGTATTTTGTAAGCTCAAGTTCTCAATTGGGAAAAGTGTCTTTCGGGCATGGCGCGATGGAATGAGTAAGTAACTTTGCAATGGACTGCTGGCAATGGATAGGAAGCTTTCATTAACTCCATTATATCTGTTTTGGTGCTATCCAACGGTCTAGTGGTAACCCATAACTTCTTTTTGATTCATTTAGAGCGGCAGTCGAATGGGTATATCGGTTCCAACGACTATATTGCTTCGTCATGGCGAAGTACTCTATGTCTTTGTTTTGATATCTCGGCAAAGCTCCAATTCTACAATTCTTCTTGCTGTGAAGTGTCCTCTAGAACCTCTTGTAACCTTACAGTATTATCCCTTTTCTTTCTTAACTTCCTAGCCTTCTTCCCAGTGAGTTTCGTCTCAGTGATGATTTTACCATTATGATGTTTATCTTCTGTGGTCTTAGTTACTTCGCACTGTGGGAAATGTTTCTTAGGGTTCCTTGATAATACTTCTTCTGTATCAAAAATATGTAACTCGGTCTTCTACATATCCTCAAGTGTTCTCTTAGCTTTGACATCGGAGGTACTAATATTAAATATCTGCGATATGCTCTTCTTTTCTTCAATCAAGTGTGCGATCCTTCTTGTCATAAAGTCTTTTAACTCTTGCTTCTTCTGTTTCAAAACTTTCTCTTCATCTGGCTTGTTCTCTATCAATCTAGGGTTTTCCTGTGAGCATGGTAAATGGGGCATTGTCTTCGACAAATTTAATGATATCAAAGTCTTCCTCTGTCGAAGTTACATTGACAGTCATAGGTATCCGGGCGAGCCTTCCACATAGGTTTACTAGATTTCCTCTGAAGAAACTTGTTCCTCCTAGGGAAGGGATCATGGCAAGATTTCCTATAGCTTCCCAAGTTCTTTCTGGCATAATTTTCACTTTCTCTTCTTCATCAAGAGTACAGTCAATGTCAAAGTCCCCTATTCTTGCTTTAATTTGCTCCTTTTCTTTGAAGATCTCTAATAGCCTAACATGTCGGTGGTCATTCAATGTAGCTTTCATCTGTAGCAATTTTTTTTTAATTCTTTCTGGGTTTATGCTATAATCTTGGTCTCTTGATCTCCCTCAGGGTTTTCTTGTTCCATATTCATCTTCTCAAGCCTAGCAATCATTCTAGGGCAATCCAATACTTCATGGTCCATAGCCTTACAACAGAGGCAACTAGGTCTTCTCCCAGGGCATTATTTAGCAAGATGTCCCGGTCGTCTGCAACTATAAGAGAGGGTTAATCCTCTCGTCTGTTTAGATGTTCCCCAACTCCTTCTGTATTGCACACTAGGATCATGGTGGCTAACCTGCAAAAAACTTTTTCTAGGATCCTGCATCCACTTGTTAGTCCATACATTATTTCGATGCATAGGTATAACATATCTATCACTATACTTATCAGATCTATTCATATCAAACTTTCTTTCATCTATTAATGCCCTAGTTTTGAAGCTAGGATAAAATCTATCAAACATACCTAGATCCATGCTTCAGAAACAAAAAAAAATTCACTTATCTTACTTCTGCAGAGCACAAAGCTTCCAGATCTAAGACTTTTAACTATTCTTACCTTTATCAAGGCATAGAGCTTACAGATCTTACCTTTTTCTTCATAGATATGACTTTTTTTCTTCATATCTAACCTCTCTTTCTTCAGATCTAACCTCTTTTCTTGGCACAAAGCTTCACAGGTCAAACAGAACACTGCACACTAGGGCAACAGATCTACGCACAGAGCTTATTTCACACAAAGCTTCTTCTTCTTCAGTTCCCAACAATCACAGTTCCAAGTCCCGGCAACGGAACCATTTATTGGCACAGGGGAAGACCCAGGGTTCAATACTCAAGAGAGCACTAACAAATCCCTAATTACCGGCCCTTCCGCCAACACCTGTGAAGCAGATGAAGTCTCACCTGAGGTAGAGGCAGGGGTGGTTGTAGGACTCAGATGTCTGCAACCTTAGTTGGGACACTTGATCTGTGATTATCTTCCTTACAGAGCACTTAACATCAACTATTCCTTAACATACATTCATTAATACACTTAGTAGAAAGCACAGAGCATTGCAGTAATTACTCAGATCTAGCACTTAGCAATGATAAACATGTTATACTTAATAGATTAAGCACTTAGCATATTATGTATCATATCTAACATGCATTCATATATCATAAGCACAACGCATCAATAGATCTATCTAAACATATCAGAGCACTTAGCAAGAGAGAGACAAACACATCAATACAATACACAGAGTTATCATGGTTCACCCCCACCTTGGAGCTACGTCCACAAAGTATTATTCTATTATTATCTTATGTAAACCAAGTTACAACACAAAGCCTTCAAGATCCTACCCCGCCTAGGACAAGAGATCTATGTATCTCGCTAGATCCTCTTTCCCCGGGTAGATCCAAGTACTAAGTCTTCCCCTGACCCATGCACTCAGCACTTACAATATCGATAGTAGGCACAGTGCTCTTACAGTCACACAGACGTCTGATCACATATATCTACTTTATGCACTAAGCCATTCACTCATACATCACATAGATGTACTACATTACTATCTCCCCTTATCTTACTATCTATATTGCCTATTTATGGATTACAAAATGGGCCTAAACGTGGGTAAACCCACGGGCCAACATCCCTTTCCCATTACATCAACCCAAAACCCTAAAATGGACCCCAAAATAGGTCTTGCTTCCTTATTTTCTGCTTCACGTTGCACTCCTTCCTTGGCAAGTTTTCGCAGTCCCAAAATTTGTCAAGTATGACCAAGTACTCTTCAAAACTTGGTCAAGGGCCAACAGGGAACGATCTACAAGGTCACCCTCTAGAATAAGCCATAATTTAGCAAGGTATGCCATTTTTTCCATAACTCCTTTTCTGATAGGTTCCAAGTAGTGACACCTAGAGGAATTGCACAAAAAAAACTGAAGAACATTGTGTATTAGTTTCAAATATTTATTCATTACAGGTACAAAGTTATGATTATTTCAAGTTAGGGTTGTTGACTAATCCAAAACTAGTCTTGTGAGACTAAAGAAACGTTTGATGAAAATGTTAGTCTCTTGTTGTTAAAGTTAAGGAAGGTTTGCACGTATGTGATCATATACACCAGGTATATTACAGAGTTACACATCATATTTGGATGATGAAAGAGGGATTTTGGTTGAGGTACAAGTTGGGTACATGGTTGAGACAAGTGGTTGATGAGTTGGCACATACATGAGGTGTATAGTTGATGATGTTGGTACATATTGATGAGTCATAGTTGATGAGTACTT
>SNQJ01S0001358.1:42360-67061 GCA_010110895.2 Picea sitchensis
GAAGAAAATAAGGTCGAAATGCAAGGAAGGATAAATTCTTTTGATGGTGCTTTCTAAGGTATGTTATTTACAAGTCATCTCACCATTTTTGCTATAACTTTTTTTCTGTAATTATTCAGACCGTGAAATTGCTATTCCCTTGAGAAAAAATACCCAAGTATCTGTGGTACAAAATTCATCTTGTGGGTTGTTGTATTTTGGGAGTTACACTCTATGGACAATAGGGTTTGTGGCTAGTCCTGAAACTAGTCAAAACAGGTGTTTCGGGTAAAAATGTCATAACTTCTTTATAACAGATCCAAATTCAATGTGACTAAATGTGTTAGTTAGGGTATAGGATGTAGTATTATTTTTAATAGGTTCATATCAATCCAACTAATATTTCGTGTGGGGCACGCTCTACAAGGTCTCTCTCTAGAATAAGCCAGAATTCAGCAAGGCATGCCATTTTCTCTATAACTCCTTTTCTGAGAGGTTCCAAGTAGTGACACCTGGAGAAATTGCATAAAACACATTGAAAAAAATTGTGTATCAGTTTTAGATATTTATACATTACATGTTCAAAGTTATGATTACTTCAAGTTAGGATTGTTGACTAATCCAAAACTAGGCATGTGAGACTAAACACAAGTTTGATGAAAATTCTAGTCTCTTGTTGTTAAAGTTAAGGAAGGTTTTCAAGAATGTCATCATATACACTAGGTCTATTACAGAGCTACAAATCAGATTTGGATGATGAAATTGATGAGGGTTTTTGGTTGAAGTACATGTTGAGTACATGGTTGAGACAAGTAGTTGATGAGTTGGCACATACATGATGTGTATAGTTGATGATGTTGGTACATATTGTTGAGTAGTTGACACATGATTGATACATACTTGGTACATGGTTGGATGGACTTGTTTATGGCACAGGTTGATTACAGGTTGTTTGGTACATGTTGGTGCATGGTTGATGCACTTGTTTATGGTATAGGTTGATTACAGGTTGAGGTACAGGTTGATGCATGGTACATATTTATTGGTACAGGTTTATAGTGGTATATCTCACAGTGATAGTGTGACAATGGTTCCATCATTCTACTTCTACTTCAGGGTGGCAGGATGGGGCAAGGACATGTGGTTGTAGCCACCTTCCAGTTGTAGCCAGAGAACATAGTGGGATGTAGCCTCCTTCTGGTTGTAGCCAGAGAATTGGGGAGTTGGAGCTTCCCTCAGGTTGTAGCCTAAGAAACTAGGGGGTTGGAGCCTCCTTCCAGTTGCAGCTGGAAAAAAAAAGGAAGTTGGTGCTTCCAATGAATGTAATTCTTCAAGACATATAAGAAAAAGCATTACGTGGTTTTCTCCTGATTTGGGTTTCCATGTAAAACATTGGTGTACTGTGTATGTGTGTGATTGTTTATTTATTACTACTCATTATTGTATAATAATTCTACATTGATATAACATTTGAAGAAAAAGGATTATAATTATGCTATTACTGATTCACCCCCCCTCTTAGTAATCCAACATTCTCTAGCAGGTTCTTCTTCGTCGAGGAAGGTGATATTTTCGATATCCACATCCAAGTCCATATTATCCAATAATAAATCCTATCTAGGTGCATGTGTTTCTCCTCCCTCTTTCTGTGAATTAGTTCTTTTCTCTTAGTCTTTAACTTGTGGGGGTTCTCTAAGTTCCCCTGAGGAGGGTTTCTTTCTTCATCATCCCCTAAATTATTACTTAGTATTTTACTTTGTTGTGATGTCCCAGGCTGAGGGTTTATCCTGGGTAGAACACTTCTTCGAGAAATAGTGGGCGATTGGGAATTATTTTCATTTGAAGGCTTACCCATTTCCTTGTGATGTTTTGTGGTACTTATGATAGTTTCTATATCTTCAAAATCTTTGTTAGCTTCTTGAATATTAGGGTCATGGTTATCATTCTCTTCTTCTCCACTTACAAATGATTTTATGAGTGTAGGGATGAGTCCAACTGAAATCAAATGATTGTAAAAAAGATGATTGGAGTCAAAACCATTGATTTATTCTGCACATCTCAAGTTGGAATGGTTGAAATAGGAAGCATATTTTTCGATCTTGGAAATTTCTATGAGAAGAATTTCACCAAATTTCCAAGGAAGAGGTATGGATTGTTTTTTTTCGTTTCTAAAAAAAGGTTTGAAATCATAATTTGTATTGTCTAGATATCTAAATAATAAACAATTTATCAGATACACAATATAGAAGAAAGATGGGTTTTTTGTTACAACATAAAACCCTGATGATATTGTAATCATTCATTTTTTCAAGAATTCCTTTTCCTTTTAGAAAAGTTGATGCCTCCAACGAGATCTAGGAAGTATCTTCCCCAAATAATAGCTTCTTAAATTTAGAGACAAAATCATTATATACTTCATAGAAATGGTGGCCAACTTTCTGCCTCCATAAATCTTGATATTGTTATTGGGTACATCGGTAGATGCAGACATGAACTGATCCCCATAGATCCACTTGGATCTAGAACAAAAAAATATGGAACAAGAAACTTTCCTGAAGTTGCAATCATTGAGTTTACTATCCAAAGAGGAATGGATAACATACCTTATGAATCGCTTCCTTATATCTTTGTTGTTCCTACTTCACTCCAATGCTCTTGTAGAATCAAATATGTGACAACACAAACCAACCAATGTGAAAGCAACAATAGTAGAATTCAATGACAACCTAAAGATGTGATCAAGGAGTCATGTAATAAGACACTAATCATTTTATGGGAAAGAGACATGCCACCGTATTATATTAATGAAAAGTGGAAGATACAACTGAATTTCCTTGATGTCGCAAGTTCCCTTTTAGTGGTCCTTTGTTCCAACACACACATACACTTGCTCAAAAATTTGCATGAAGATAATCCACAAAATCTTGATGGACAAATGGAGGCCTCAAGCATCAGTAAGAGAAGGATTCTTCACATAGTCTTCAACCTATTCTTTCATCAATTTTCTTCTTAATCTTACTTCTTCTTTCTTAACCTTTTCCATGAGAAACCCATGATTATATAGGAGAAGGTGAAGTTGTTAAAAGGATGAGGATGATCCCACCAAATCAGAGAAACTAGTAGGATCGCAACCACATGGATGCCACCTCACATTCTAGAAGATTCCCCTTCTAGAAACTTCATGAAACCTCTTTCCTCTTTTAGCTTTGGAACGCCGCTACACCCTATCTATGTAGCAGCTTGTGGAAATCCCGTGTGCCAGCTATAGAGCAACATGAGAAAATGATAGATTTTTGCACTGTGTAGTATGAGAAACCTGTGGACCCTTTCTAAAAAGAAGCCTTGTAGAGGAGGAAAGAAGTTGTTTTTCTCAGGCAAAAAGTCATGTTGGGAGCCTGAACACATGTCAATGATATCATCATTAGAATAACCAAAATAATGTGTAACATAATGCCCCCCAAAGTATGAGGCTGGAACTTGTGACAACATAAATACTTTGTAAAAATGAGTGTGTGTGTCAGGAACAAGGAGAGCTCCAATTGGGAACCTGCAAACAATCAAGCATCCACACAATCTTATACCATATCCAAAGTAGGCATTCCCATGTTCAGACTATAAATTATTTAAATCATAAGTATAAGTCATGGCCTCCAATTATACACCGTGGATCCATGTCATCAAGATTCTACATAGCCACCAGGAATACACTGTGTATCTATGTATTTGAAAACTCAGACACAAACATATAGACATGAGACATACAAAGTGGATCTATGTGTCAATTCAAATCACAAATACTCCATCACAACCTGGACTAAAAATGATGAGGTCCAGGGTCTTCAATCCCGTCATCTGTTAGTACGAATCTAGCCATGTGATTACAAGAGTTGAAATTGAACATGGTTATAAACCACTTGATTATAGGTCGTTAATGAAAACCGTTAATAAGTGCGAGGGAAATCACCATTGATGTCAATGATCCCCAAGATACGATAGTACAATCCAATGAGTGTGAATATATGAGTTGAGGTCAAACACTCAATGGAATCTCTTGATTAGGGATTAATGATGTAAATCCACTGTCGAGAGTGAAGAAACCTTCCATTGAGGCATGCAGGCTCAAAGGCACCAAATAGTTTCTAAGTCTTGTTCCTAGATAATGAGTTGAAGTCGACAGGAAAAGACTCATCACGGGAGGGCCTTGATGTATCCCCCATCAAATGACATGAAACAAGTAGAAGATTTAGGGTAAAGAAAAGTATGAATACGATTTGGAACGGACACAAGGAAGGCCAACATGATAGGAATTGACAATTGCAGATGGTCGACTCAATATAAGGCTTGGTTGAACTTCTATTGAACATATGGATGGCACGACACTAGGCTTGGCAACATCGACCCAAAGACGACTTGAGATATGAAATAAAGTCAGACGAGAGGAAAATGGATTTCCCAACCCAGATTCAAATGATAAAGGGGGTGCCATGTTCAAGAGCGACACTTATTACCATTAACACAAATATAGAGACACATCTCTTTCCCAAATTTTCCCCCACCATTTCTGATGAGTACCTCTTTATTTTTATGCAAGCTTGAGGAGGATAACATATGCTTATTGATGTAAGCTCATCCTTTGGATGAGTCCCTCAGAGTATTTTTAACAAACCCTAAGAAGGATTGGTTCGGTCCCACATGGGTTTGTCGATGTTTGTTTAACGAGTCCAAAGATAGAAAACTCGAAGGTTTTTACATGTTTATAGAGTCTGGAAAAACACTTAAAAGAGAAATTTCTCAATTCCTTTTTTGTAAAATAGTTCGACAGGACCGAAAAAGTGATAAAATATCGCCCGTCGAATGTTTTATTCAAATACTTTTACGAGCATGAACAGAACAAGGTTGCTTGACAATCTTTTCATTTTTAAGGAGTGCGAAAAGAGCTTAAAGATTACTCCGTAAGTTTCATTATTTTCATGTTACCATGACAAGTACGAAAAGACGACAAAAGTATACTCGGTTACATTCTCATCATTTTTTGAGCACGAGAACGAACAAAGACTAAGATCGAGGTTTTTCTTAAAAAACCCTAAAAAGAAATTGTGCATGTGATGAAAAAGACAAACAAATCATGAAAAATTGTCCATACTTCATTGTTCAGAACCCTAGTCTTCCCATCTACGAGAAACAACACTCACGAGACCATTAGGTTTTTGAGAAAATTCAAATAATATAAAATATATTCGGGAAAAGTAAAAAATGAGATAAATAGGGATAAGAAATCATTTTCACTATTTCATTTGTATTTGACCAAAAACTTTGTCCAAAATCCCTTTTTCACCTTGTATTTCGATGGTTGATTGCAGAGAGCTCGAGCGATAATTCAGTGAATGGTCTGCGTGGAAACAATTTGTACCTTGTCTTCTCCCTTTTAAATGGTTTAAAATTCATTTTAATCGGTTAAAAGATGAATTTTTGGGTGAAGTTTTGGACCATAGGTGCATGCCGAGGCCAGTGCAGGTGCCCTATATCGGGGCCTGCAAAAATCAAGGATTTTTGCAGGTGCCTAATGGTTCACCTATGAAAACCCCTCTCTGTAACCAAAGCCCAGTCACGACGGCATAAAAACCCAAGAGAAAAAGATACGGTGGACCAAAAATAATTCTAAATCATGATAATTAAAGGTGTTAACTTCTTTCTTTCATCTCCATGCAGGTATTTTTATTGCAAAGATGTTGGAGTGGAGAGAAAGAGAGCATGAAGATGATGATGAAATGGATTTGAACGATCTGGGCACCATAAATTCCCTACGACAGTGTGGTTTATTAAAATTCTTCAAGATCCAAGGCATGAGAGCCCAGCTGAGACTATTGGAATATTTGGTCCATATGTGGGATGTGGACCAACAAGTATTCCATGTGGGTGTTCATATGCTCTCCTTGGACATCGAAGACATCTACTTCTTGACAGGGATTTCCTGTCGTGGGGTGCAAGTGACTTTAACTGGAGGTCAAAGTGGGGTTTACCGATGAGTGAATACATCAAACTCTACTGTGAACCCGGTGCTGAGCAGTGCAAGGGTAAGGTGGCTATCAGAGGGGTTCGTGATCTGACCTTGAGAACCATCCTTTTCACCATTGCATAGATGGCAGGGAGTGCTTCTCCACACATGGCTCTGTAGAGCTATTTCCAGTATGTGATAGAATGCATAGAACCTCATGTGTTCAACTAGTGTGATGGGCTTCTTCATAGTATGAAGAGCCAGTTGACCAAGAGTAAGAACGGGGATCTAAAACAGTTTTGGTATGACCATTCCAGCCCCAGATACATCCCCTGTCTAGAGGTGAGGGGAAGCAACGGTAGTCACGGGATGGGATGTGGATGACTACGAAGCAATCGAACAAAATCTAGAGGGTTTGACTGCAGGGATCCCAAATATGTCGATCGATGAGGTCCCGAGGAATTTCCAGCACCATACTATAGGTGTGGTTGGTCCATTGAGATGATTTCTCTGTAGGGTAGCACGAGCAATAGTGTGTTATCGATATCAGCATCCATGATGCCATTTTTCTAGAAGCTATGAGCTTCATTTTTTATATTTTGGTCTTCGGACGAAAAACAATATTTTTGTAAAAAAGTTTTGATCGTTATATATATATATATATATACACATGAGGCTTCTACCGGATTATTTTTATTTGTATAATACATGTGATGTATGATTGGATTTATAAATGTCTCATATGTTTGTCTAACACATAATTATCTAATGCGTTAGTTAACGTATTTAGACATCTAGCAATGTTTTGATACTCGATATAATCAAAATAACATTCCAAGAGGTGAATTCGTAAATATACCCATAACAATGTAGGACTTCGAATAGAATAGACATTACTTAAGTGTAGCACTATTAGCTACGAATCAAGTCGTATAACCAGACGACGAATCCTAATTGAGATAACATCAGTCAAAAATTCGATGACAGTGCTATACTCTTCTATATTATTGGTTGAACGATCGAGGCAAACACCATGTAGACTAATAAGTTCGTTCATGGGTGCATAGATTGCCCATGCAGTAGAAGCTAGGTTCTGAGTACTACGACTAGCGCCATCGACGAAGCCAAGGTAGGGTAACGAATACTCTGACATCTGAAAACCAAGCACAACGCAAGGTAAGCGGTTGAGGGTAGAAATCGAATAACGAAAAAAAATAACACAAACGTAGCACACAACAATATGATATAGTAAAATACAAGCACTCATGCAAAGATAGTCTAAGAATAGTACTTCTTTAAGTAAAGCCCATTTCTGGGTTCACTCAAAGGAATGCCATCATAATCTACTAACTCGTAGGCTCCCTTCCCCAACACTCATTTGACAATGTAAGGGCCTCGCCACATAGCTTCGAATTTTTCGGCACCTAGCAAATCATGATCCTGTTCATAGAGAAGAACTAGATCACCCTCAGAGAAAACATGTGGTTTGACATGTTTTTTGTATTGGGCCTTGACGCGTTTCTTCTGGGTTTCAATAACTAGGGTGTCATCTTGATAGGCTTCATCCAATTGCATAAGATACAATAGACGTTCTTCTTCAGTAAAGGTGTTTGGAAGAAGTTCAACAACTAGCTTTAATGATGGGATCTCACATTCAATCGGTAAGTTAGCCTCTAAAACATACACTAATTGGAAAGGTGTAAACCCCATGGAAGACTTCACAGATGTTCGATAAGCCCATAAAACTGAAAACAACATCGTGTGCCAGCTCATTTTTTGAATTCCTATAATCTGTCGAAGCATGGTGATAAGAACCTTGTTGATTGCTTCAACTTGACCATTGACTTGTGGGTAGTAGGGGGTTGAGTTTTCATGTCGAAGACCCAACTTTTTTGTGAGCTCAGACATCATAAAGTTATAAAAGTGGCTACCATGATCAGTGACGATAGACTGTGGGATTCCAAATCGTGCTATGATGTGATTGAATATGAATAGAGCTGCAGTTTTTCCAATATTGTTGAATGTAGGCATCGCATCGGCCCATTTCGTGAAATAATCCATGGCTACGATAATGTATCCATGCCCCCTGGCCGAGTGAGGGTTATAGGTCATGAAATCGATACCCCATTTAGCGAAAGGTCCAACAGAAACTACATGGTGTAAAGGAGTGGGATGAGATCTGATATTATGGTTGTATGTTTGGAAAGCATGGCATTTATGGATGATGATTATACAATCTTTAAATAAAGAAGGCCAGAAGTACCCGACTCACAAGATATTTTGGGCAGTGGCATACCTGGACATATGACCGCCACATGCTCTAGAGTGGTATTCATTCAAAGCTTTCTCGGCCTCATCTAAGGTTAGACAACGACGTAAGATAGTGTCAAAACCCTAGAGATAAAGAGTGTCACCGAGAATGATGTATTGACGGTCTTGATAGAGGATGCGACGACGATCTGTACTAGAGAGGTCTGGTCAGAAATTTTGAGTCTGGAGATAAATGATAATATCTCCATACCAAGGATCATTAGAACTAATCAAAAAAAGGGATTCGTCAAGTAAGGAATCCTATGCAACTTTTTCTGTATCAGCAGAGGGAAGGTCACATATTAGTTTGGAAAACACCAAGGATTTATTGGATTTAGCACATTCGAATTCTAAGTCAAACTCCTGGAGAATCACTATCCATTTTGAGTATTTTCCCCCTAGCAATTGACGTGTAAGAATGTGCTGCATAGGATTGCAATCCAAAATTACAATGGTCTTGCGTAATAGAATATACTGATGGAAACGTTGGACATCTTGAACAACTTCCAAGGCCATTTTTTCAACATGTAAGTACTTGGATTTTATATTCGCGAGACTCTGACTCAAATAATAAATAACATGTTCATCGTGTAAATCATCTGCTTGGACTAGAACCATGGTGATGGTCGAGCCCAAAGCAACGAGATAAAGGAAATAATCTCGACTATAATCGGGTGGGAAAAGTAGTGGGGTACGGGTTAAAGTCAATTTCAAAGCATTGAAGGCTTTGTTGATAGTGGTGTCCCATACAAACTTAGAGCCTTTATTTAATAGTTGAGTAAATCCGAGTGTTAAATCAACGTAGTTTGGGATAAAACGACGTAGAAAGTTTGCCTTCCCTTGCAAACTTTGTAGCTGGCAAAGTGAGGAAGGAGGAGGGAGATTGAGGATCGCCTCGACCTTCAAAGGATCTACCCTGATCCCTTGACGTGACACAATAAAGCCTAGGAATCAGATGGAATCCACAAAAAAAACACATTTGTGTGGGTTTAAGCGTATACGATAGAACCGACAGCGAAGTAAAATGGCTTGGAGGTGGGCCGGATGATCACTACGATGCATGGAATGCACTATTAGGTCATCTAAATATGGTTTTAAAATGTGATTAATATCATGGAAAGAATAAGACATAGCACGTTGAAAGGTGGCACCAGCATTATTCAAACCAAAGGGCAGTTTCCGGTAGGCAAAAGTGCCCCAAGGACAAATGAAAGTGGTTTTGTGTTGATCTACGGGTAAGATATTGATTTGATTATATCTGGAGAAACCATCCATCAAAGATAAGATTTCACTTCCGACGCAATCATTGACGATTTGTTCAATGAAGGGGGTAGGAAAGTTGTCCTTAGGAAAATATTTCTTGATATCCCTATAATCAACACAGATACAGATAGTACCTTGTTTCTTGTTAACCGGAACTAGATTGGATACCCAATCAGTCAAAGCCACTGGATAAATAAAGCCAACTTTAAAAAGTTTTTCGACTTCAAGATTGATAGTTACTGTTTTATAGGGGTGGACCAGGTGAAGTCTCTGCTGGATGGGTTTAGCATCTGGGCAAGTCTTAATTTCATGTATAACAATGTCAGGGTCGATACCTGGCATCTCTTCGTAGCTCCACATGAAGATGTTACAAAATTCTTGAAAAAGTGACTTATATGTAACAACCTCATCAGTGGAAGATGAAGCTCCGATGTGGACATTTCGACAACTGTAGGTTTAATAGATATGTCAAGGGGGATGGTGGGATAAATGTTACTTAAGTTCCCTTTGTATAACGCATCGTGTGTAGATTCAGGAACCGAAGAAATAACGATAACGGTCGACGGAGTTGAGATCCGTTGGTAACTCTCGATGGTGTGTTGTTCAAGAAAGATAATGGAAGGATGTTGTCCATAATCCAAAGGGGTCTCTTCCATCGAAATAACCGACATAATCATCTCATTTGAGATGAATCACCAAGATACGAATCACCGAGAGAGTGAGTAGAAGGGTCAGTCGATTGAATGGATTGCTAGGCATATTCAACTAGACTTAAAGGCATCTGGTCACCGTAGAGAAGATAATCACTGGGTGCGGGTACTATCCATGGTTCATAAGACATGGGAGTTTCATAGACGTAGGTGGAGATCATGTTAATAGAGGCAACCAAAGGAGGTGGAACGTCGGGTGGTGGGATTGAAAACGTACCCATCGGAGTGGAATATTTTAGTAGACCCACACCGACATTCTCATACCCAGGGGGTGTCTTTGCAATGAAAGGTATGTTGCTAGTACATGTATCAAAGTTAAAGAAGGCCAGTTGGTCTACTGTAACTACTTTTACCTGATGTGGAAAACGCATGATACGGAAAAGAGTAGACACAGCTACACACATGGAATCGATCCAGCTATGGCCAAGTAAGAGGTTCTAATCGAGAGGTGTGTCGAAGACCTCAACTTCAACGTTGACCATTTTTCCTTCTAATGTAATAGGAAATGAAGGGAGAACACTCTAGGGTTTGAATCCAGATCCATTAAAGGATTTGAGCATGTTGTATGATTCATTTAAGGGAGGAGAGCCAATGGCTTTCCAACAGGCGATAGACATGACACATGTCGAGGCACCCTCATCAATAACTGTTCTACAAATGTTCTTGTCGTCAACAACAACTTGTATTTGAAATGAGAGCTAAGGGGGTAACCTTGGAATGTGATATTCCAAGTCAAAGATTATTAAATTTGTATCTGTAGGGTCGATTCCACTGATATATTTCAACAGTGCCTTCCATTGTGTAGGACAACTCTGAAGGACTTCGAGGGAGAACATCGTAGATGGTGCTTGTGCCATATATTTTATGATACTATAGTTCTGGGTAGCATGCGCATGGGGATTGAAGGCATACTTCCGAACCATGCCCTTAGGAGGAGGGCAAAGGAGTGTATCGGGGCTCAGTCATTCGAGATGAAGAGGACCGTTGGAAGGTGGAGTTGAGGGAGATTGTTGAACCAACGGAGGTGGCATATCGTCAACTTTCTCCTTGGAGGAAGAGTAATCTTTGGCACAAGTGGTAAGTGTGATGTCATTATTTTTTGAATCACCATTACACATAAGTACATAGGAGGTAGTGAAGGAAGAAGGTTGATCATGGATGACCAATTGAGCCTGTTTTTGAGAAGGGAAGGGTTGAGACAAAACGATAGGTGTAGGAGATTTTTGGGTCCCTTGGAGGAACTTCGTGACCTCAACACGTCTCGGACAGTCCTTCATGTAGTGATCATCACCACAGATAAGGAAAGGATAGAGAGGTTTTCATTTATCCTTATAATCAACAGGTTGTGTCTTGGTCTTATCAGATTGTGGACTATTATTTTTATCCTCCTTATTCTTGCCCTTCCCTTTTTTGGATTTATTCTTATCGGTAGGAGTCGATTGAACAACGTTTACTTCTGAAGTTTTACCGGTGGGAGGGGTGGGCGTCAAAGCAGTTTGAACATTAGAAGCATGGGATTTGGTCATGGTGTGAGAGGCCTGTGCAAATTGCGGTTGGGCATGGAAAGTACCTATCACACCATCAACAACATGAGAAGTTGTTGGGGTTGTTGAGGTGGTTTTGGTAGAAGGACGAGGTGCATCAGGGAGAAGATCATAAAGATTACATGTTTGTGAATAAATGATATAGAGATATTGGGCACGACTGATCGCCTGTTCTTCTATGACAACACCGTCCATAGCAATGTCTTTAGATATGTCATTCACAAAGGATTTCATGAACCATTCTGCCAATAAATGATTGGGAAGATTGAGTTTGATTAGACGTCGTCTTTGTCTCCACTCATGAATGTGATCAGATATATGAGTGGCTTTACTTTGCTTGAAATAACTCAAAATCACAGTTCCCATTTCATAACGGATTGGCTGGTAGTGAGTGAGGAAATCCATAACTAGGGTATTGAAATCGATGAAGAAGCCTCGTGGTAACTCTATATACCACTTCGGGGCTGAACCCATGAGAGTTCGTTGAAAAAGACGTAGCCGAATGGAGTCATCCATCAAAGAGTTGGATGAACACCAAAGGTGGAAATTCATTACATGATTGTCCAGGTCCTCTCCTGGTTTACCATCGAACTTAGGAATGTCAGATGGTAATTTGGCCGATATGACAGACCAATGAGGAGAGTGACGGATATGGTCATTCAAAATTCTAGACAGATCAGGGAGGTCCAAAGTGGCCAAAAAGGGTAACTGTCTATTCACATGAGGGTATTGGTGACTTTGGGGAGGAAGTCCTGTCGGTATACTAGTAGGACCGTAAGCAGTTTGCATATAATGTGAAGATTCGAGCAGATTCAATTGTTGGTGTGGTGGCAGGTATCCCGTGGGGTTGTACTGATTAGGTATGTTCCCTTAGAAAGGGATAGTAGATGGAACGTTCGAACCCAAAATGGGATTGGAGGTCCCGGGGTAAGGTTGGCCTGTACCAGGGGGTATGAAAGAGGTGACTTGAGGTTGTTTCCCCCCAATCGATTGAGTATTACCCTGAGTAAGAAAGTTCCAATACTGGTATAAAGTTGTTGGGTTGTTCTTTCCATAGGGTTGGGTGGGTGGGGGTTGTCCTCCGAATGGAGGTTGTGTCCCTATTGGGGTTTGACCTCCAAGCGGGGGTTTAAATTGGCCCCCAGGGTTAAATTATCTACCAACAGGAATTTGATAATTAGGTGTGAAAGACTGAGTAATGCTACTAGGGTCGGGTCTGCCGTTTAGAGGTGGATAAGACCCTTTAGGAGTGGGCTGAGGAAGTGTCGGAATAAAGCCGGGAACATGATTGTGACTAGGAGGAGTGAAGACTCCAGGACTTCCAGATAGAACTTGGGTAGGAATGGGAATAGAAGCATTCAACACATTATACCTAAGAGGAAGTGATGGGATCTGACTAGGTAAAAGTGGTGTGCCAATAGGTGTTTGGCTAGCCACCATATTCCCGATGGGAATAATCGTAGTATTTGGGACCATCGTGGAATGGGCCTACTGAAGAGGAATGGTTGAACTGGAACCAGCTGATAATGCTTCTGAACCGGGAAACTAATAGCACGTTGTATTGTTAAAGTGATCTAAAGGTATCGTAAACATGTAAGATGTTTCGAGAGGTTCAAAAGTGGTAGGTATTTCAACTCCTGTCTCTGAGGTAGGAAGGTTCCTTCTAGAAGTCGGAGTCTGAGCTATGTTAGTGTTCAAATAAGGATCTTTGTTAAGGACGACGACAATTTTGGGAGGTAATCCAGAAGTGTCGATAACAGTTCTCCAGAAAAATTGAGTTGGAGAATAAGTCTCTCATATCCAGGAGGTAGGCGAAAAGCTTCTAGAGGGTCAGAAACAATTTGAAATATCTCTAGAGAATCAGTCCTTTTCGGCTGTGAATGTATGTGGTCCTAGATCTCACTTTGTTGAGGAGAATCCTCCGATGGGTTAGGAGGCAAGGGTTGAGAAACTTTTGGATCTTCCAGAGGTATTCCTTGTATCCTACGTGAATGACATGGAGGGTCATTGTTGGCTAAACCGAAAATTCTATGAAAAAAATCAATGGATAACTATGTTAACAAACAACACTCGCTAGTAAAATCTAGGAGTCAAAACCAAGCAAACAAAAGCTTCCTATTTCAAAGTCACTAGTTGGTGATGAAATCCAACGTCGCGAAGTCGAGACAAGAAGGGGATGGGCTAGGGTGGAAAAGTTACATTAAAAACCTTCTTAACGGACTTACACCCTGGTGCAAACTCCCACACATAATTGTGGGTATACCCTCTAAGGAGCCCGAGTGAGTCTAGCCAACGTCGATTCCAGGTACCATGGAGACTTTCCCCTCCACAATCACCTTGTGTAAGATCCTAAGAAGATAGGCTACTAAATTTACCACAAACAATAGTGATGTTTGGGGAAACAATCGACAGTCCGATCCACACACAAGGGCAGGGTATCGAGACCGAAATCAACTTGAGAGGATTCCACTCATCATTGTGGGTATACCTTCAAGAGACTCCCATAATATGTGCAATCTATACACTGAGACCAACAAAGTAGGGTGAGTAACTTTGCTAATCTCAATGCGACCTCAGGTTTGACCCTTGTGTGAGAAGGGCTTCCCAAGACAAAATGTTGCAAATGGATTTGAACACTCCCTATCACAAGATACTATTGTGTGTTTTTTTCTTTGGAGAGTGTGTCTCACTGCCTATTCCAAAGCTCTAGCCTAGCTAATGTTGGTGTAAAAGAGCCCTAGAAAAGGTTACTAGTTAAATTTTAGAGTTTCGCAATATTATTAAAAGTTGTTGTTACTCAAGAGGGAGACGGGAATGAAACCAATGTTGTGTAAGACTTTGACCCAATAATGTGCAAATAGAAATGAATGATGCAAACTTTCATTCGATGAATTCTATCTACAATAGGGAGAAAGTATTTTTCTGGAACAATGCAAACTACGATGTAAATTTATTTTCTTTGAATATAGTACCAAACAATCATCAACAATGTAATTTCACTATTTGTTCTTTTTCAATGTTTCAAATGCCAATATTTTTTGTATAAATGTTTGCTTAAAAGACTAAAAAGACTTTAATTTTTTCCTTTTGAGAAACCAAAATAGAGATGTAACTAAGAAAGGATAAGCAATCAATGAAAATAAAGCACTCAACAAATACCCAAATCGATCTTTCAATGGAGATAGAAATACAAATTGATAAGAAAATGTCTCTTCAAATATGAATAAGAAATTTTTTTCTGATCATTAAGAAATCCAGAAGATGTAACCAACCTTACAAATCCAAATCCAAACCAATACCTTTAATCGAGCAAGAACTCGGACACAAGTCCAGAGATTATATCCTTGTCGCTAAAAATAAAAAACAAAGATTGAAAAAATATCAAAAGAGAGGTATTCGATCTCCGAAACCAATCAAAGTCAAGATGAAACAATTAGAAGAATTCAAGAACTGGCATTAAAAATCCTTGTCTGGCTGACTAAAGAAAAACTGGACAGAAGTAGAGGCCAAAACCCAAACCAAATTTTTTTTTCAAACACCATTGCATGTGGGCAGTATAACACAATGTGGAAATGGATTATTTCTGCGAGCGATTTCCACAAGCCAGAAACATGCAGGGTGTGGAAATTCCATGCTGAAACAAACCACCAGGGTGTGGAAATGAATGGTTTTTGCAGGCTATCTATAAGGTGTAGTGCGGACATGTTTGAAAAATCAAGAAATTTGGGGAAAAAGGAAAAACATCTAGGTGGAATTTTAAACCTGGGGAGAGTGAATGGGTCTCCCAGAGACTCAGAGATTGATATCAAGTAAAAAGAATAGGTCAAAAGAAAACGACCAACAAAAAAGCACAATTAAGTTGTCTTCCCCAGTGGAGTCTCCAATTTTGTTATTGAGTAAATCAGTATATGCAGGCATGAACTGATCCACCTAGATCCACGTGGATCTAGAACAAAACAAGATGGAACAATACACTTTCCCTAAGTTGCAATCATTGAGTTTACTATCCAAAGAGGAATGGATAACATACCTTATGAATCGCTTCGCTATATATTTGTTGTTCCTGCTTCACTCCAGCGCTCTTGTAGAATCAAATCTATGACAACATAAACCAACCAATGTGAAAGCAACAATAGTAGAATTCAATGACAACCTAAACATGTGATCAAGGAGTCATGTAATAAAACACTAATCATTTTATGGGAAAGAGACGTGCCACCATATTATATTAATGACAAGTGGAAGATACAACCGAATTTCCTTGATGTCACAAGTTCCCTTTTAGTGGTCCTTTGTTCCAACACACACATGAACTTGCTCCGAAATTCGCATGAAGATAATCCACAAAATCTTGATGGACAAATGGAGGCCTCCAGTATCAGTGAGAGCAGGATTCTTCACATAGTCTTCAGCCTATTCTTTCATCAATTCTCTGCTTAATCTTACTTCTTCTTTCTTAACCTTTTCCATGAGAAGCCCATGATTATATAGGAGAAGGTGAAGTTGTTAAAAGGATGAGGATGATCCCACAAAATCAGAGAAACCAGTAGGATCACAACCACACGGACACCACCTCACATTCTAGAAGATTCCCCTTCTAGAAACTTCATGAAACCTCTTTTCTCTTTTAGCTTTGGAATGCTGCCACACCCTGCCTATGTAGCAGCCTGCGGAAATCCTGCGGGCCAACTATAGAGTAGCCTGCGAAAATGATAGATTTCCACACTGTGTAGTATGAGCAGCCTGTAGACCCTTTCTAAAAAGCAGCCTTGTAGAGGAGGAAAGAAGTTGTTTTTCTCAGGAAAAAATTCATGTTGGGAGCCTAGACACATGTCTGTGATATCATCATTAGAATGACCAAAATAATGTGTAACAGATACCACATGGTCACAGGATTCACCTTTGTGTTTATCCTTCTAGAAATATTCAAACCCTTAACAGCATGACAATAGGTGATAGAAAATATCAAATAGGATGACATATAAAATTTCTTCTCCATCTTGAAATTTGTCAGTTGTGCAGTAATATCATTTGAAATAATCTTCTCCTAGTTTAGTATTGTGTTTTCATGAACCGTGAAATGAAATATATACAATGTCATTCAAAGAACAGTTTCTGTAGAGTCTTGGCTAGTGATTCGAGCAAATAACTAGGCAATTTCATGATAGGGATTTTTCAAAGAACTTACTTGAATCCTAGATATGTCTTTTGGCATTGATGCAGGATCCTGTAAATACTCTTGAAGAAGTTTGATTCCATTATTTTTTCTTTTTAGAAAATTCCTGGCTTCTTCCCCTTTGTAAACCAGGTTTTGCTCCGACAATTTAAACATCTCCATGAATATTGAAGGCGCCAAGGAAACAGGAGGACTTCTCTGAAATGGGATGGCTCGTCTATTCTAAATGATTTTTTTGATGCACCAGGCGATGATATCTTTGCATTCGAAGACTTATGGGATGCAACCTACGAGAACTATCCCTGAAGTCGATGCCTTGTTGTTTTCTTTTCCCAACAGATTTGAATAGTACCAACATGACCGGGACCAATGATAGTTATGGTCTTCTTTGGTGAAGAGGTTCAAGGTATCTCTATAGAACTGTTGCTTTCTCATGACTAACTTCATTGAGTTGAAGGTATTTTCTTGTAATATTACTTTGCATAGTAAAATGATTTTAGGTTAGATTTATTTCGAAAAAAGCATTAACTCAAAATAAATGAGATTTTCCTCGATATAAACACCATTAATTAACGACCATTTCATAAATGACATGAGTAGTTGAGTACATAAGGATAGAATTAAATGTGACTTGATAAAAGTGAAGGAAGGGACATGTGATGGCTAAGATTTAGAGTGAGCGATTGAAATGGAAGGGAAATTCTACGAGTCCAAAAGTCCGCAAGTCTGAAAGTTCGAAAGTCCAAATAGATGAAATGGCTAAGTGTTGAGATATGTTGGGTGGGATGTGAGAGGAGTGAAAGCATAACATGTGGGTCCGTGAGTCTGTGATACAAAAATAAACTAATTGTTGAGGCGCATTGATGTATGGTAGAAGGGAACATAATCCAAGTCCGAGAGTCTGCGAGTCTGCCAACACGTGAACATGGAAAAAACTACTAAGTTTGGTAACATTGATACAACAAAGAAAGGGAAGAGGGGATATAGAAGATTCAGGAAGAATTTTATAGAAGGGGAAAAGAAAAGGTAATAAAAGAAAAGGGAAAATAGAAAGAAAGGGGAAGAAAAAAAGGGACTCAACAAATGGCTCCAACTATGGGATTATAACCCCCTGCGGGTTGTCAAGATTCCATAATCTCATGACCAGATGTCTTATCCTTTGGAAAATGGAGTCAAAATAGTGAGGGTATACAAAAAATAAAATAAAAAACTATGTACAAAGAGAAGAGAGTATCTCAAGCGAAGAAACTTTTCAAGTGTTGCTTGTTAACAAGCAACATCACCTTCTTTCCCTTCATATATTTCAACATGTATGAGTTGAAACCATAATTTTCTCAATGAGGTAAGGTCCAATACAAAGTGATTCTAACTTCATATGCATCAACGACTTCTCTTTCTCTTTGTTCCAGAGCAACACCAATTCTCCCTTTTGAAATTTTTTGATTGTTGCACTTTGATTTAAATGTTTTTTAACATTCCACTGCCTCTGTGATATTTTTTTCAAAGCCTCACTTATTTCTTCTTCTAATCTCAACAATTGATTTAATATCTTCTACAAAGGGGGAATATCTTCAGTTTCCTTGAGGTTTACTGCATAAGTCAAAGCATTCAATTCAAGGCTAACTGACATCTTCACTTATTTCCCATAAACCAACATGTAAGGAGACATCCCAATTCTATCCTTTGGCATAATTATGCTTTCCCATAAAGCATATGTCAACTTCAAGTGCCATTTTTTTTTATTTTGATCAAGTGCCATTTTTTCTGATTTTGATCAATAGTATTCTTCATCATTTAAATCAATGTCTTATTTGTAGACTCAACAAGGCCATTTCCTTATGGATAATAATTCGATGATTGTCCCATCACAATGCCATATTCTCTGCAAAATTTTGTGAACTTTGATCCAATGAAAATCGAGCCATTGTCTGTATTGAGTTTCTCTGGAACACCAAATCTTGACAATATATTATCATTGAGGAATTTAATCAATTTTCCAGAGTCGTCCTTTTTCAATGTTGTTGCTTCCTTCCATTTCATGAAATAGTCTGTAGCGGTGAGAATATACATGTGAAACTTACTTGATTTTGGATTTATTGGCCCAATGACATCCAACCCCCATTGTGTGAATGGTTGTTCTACTGATTTGGGTTGCAAAGGCATTGCAGACCATTTCATCTTCCCTGATAATTGTTGACAAGGAAGGGATCTTCTCACCATCACATATGAATCCTTGAAAATTGATGGCCAATAATATTTGGCTCTTATTATCTTATGTGTTGTAGTAGTAGGTGCAAAATTTCCTCCACATATTCCTTCATCAAATTCTTGTATCATCTCCTAGGCCGTTTTTTCATCTACACATCTCAACAACATGCCATCATAGTTTCTTCTGAATAATATCTCAACAATCAAGACATACTGTCTTGACTTCATCTTTAAAGTTCTTCTTTCCTTTGGATTCATGCTAATGGGAAATTGACTAGATATTAGATAAAATACAATGTATTTGTACCACTTCGAGTCAGATATAGGCTCTCTAACTAAAATCGAAATCATTCCATTCAAGGCATCACTATCCACAATGAGTTTTCACAATCCTTTCCCTTTGACTGCTTTCAAAGGCTTGATTTCAATGTCATACTTGTGAATTTTTTCCATCCAGTTTTCCCATTTTCCTTCTCTTAATTTTTTGTTCAAAAAACTATTTACTAGGGAGGATGGAACATAAGCTATGACATGGGAATTTAAAATATATGTCTGAAAATGTGCTACTGCTTCCACGAGAGACAATGTCTTCTTCTCCAACTCTAAGTATCTTAGTTCGTAGTCATGCCGAGTATTACTCATAAATTTGATCCGTAACTCTTCACCTTTGACATTTTTTTGGGTCAGGACTGATGCTATGACACTTTTTGTAGCAAAATAATACATGATAAAGTCTCTTTGAAAATCTAGAATGATAAGCACTAGCGTTGTAGTAATTTCTCTTTTAATGTTATTAAAGGCCTCATGTATGTCTGGAGTCCATTCGAACCTTTGGTATTTCTTCAACAATAGATTAATCGGTTTTACTATGGTCACATAATCATGAACAAACCTCCTCAAAAAATTTATCTTTCCAAAGAAATATTGCACTCCTTTCTTAGAAGATGGAGGATTGAGTTCATTGATATCCCTCACCCTTTCCAGATCAATATAAATTCTTTCTTTACAAGCAATATGCCCCAACAAATTCCCTTCAACTACAACAAACATAAATCTCTTTGGATTTAGAGAAATCCCATATAATCTACATCTTTAAAACACTTTCCTCAATTGATGGATATGTTATTTTCTCATCTTTGAGTGGACTGTTAGATCATCCTGGTAATCCGACATAAATTTTCCTATAAAGACTTCAAATGATGGTCCATAACCCTTTGGAAAGTAGCTCCAACTTTTTTCAACCCAAATGGCATCCGAGCATAAGCATACATCTCCCAAGGTGTTATGAAATTCATCTTAGGCCTATCTTCCTCTACAACTAAAACTTGATTGTATCTAGAAAATCCATCTAACATGGACATACAAGCAGACCCAATAACTTGTTGAAGAAGGAATTCCATGTTAGGAAGAGGATAATTGTCTTTTACACTTGATTTATTGAGATCTCTAAAACCCACGCACATTCAAATTTCCTTGGTCTTTTTCCTCACAACCATTGGGTTTGAGAGCCATTCAGAATGTCTGATAGGATATATTATTCCAACTTTCTTCAATTTTTCCAACTCTATCTTTACCAATGGTTTTAACTTGGGATTCACCATTCTTATTTTCTTCTTAAAGGGATTATCTCCTTCTCTTAATGGAATAGTATTCTGAAATATCGATTTATCATAGGATTTCAGATCATCATAAGTCCAATAAAAAACATCAAAATATTCTTTGAAAAGGGAGATATATTGATCAAGTTCTTTAGATGTACAATCAACTCCCAAATTTTACTTTGGGGAACTATTAGTTGCAATGTTGACTTTCTTCATTTCTAGTACTTTCCGGACTAATACTTCTTCCTTGAGACTTTTTGTATGAACATCTCTTTTGAAAAGAGACTCAGATTGGACACAATTCTTTGGAATAGGAGAAATATCATTATCTTCGTCTTCATTTCCATTTTCTATAAAATCCTTCAAGTCTTCATCATTTTCAAACACTTGGAGATAATCTTGGTTATATGGCACTAAGGTTCAAAAAAATCTTTTTACTTGAAAATATGTCTCACTTTGGATGCCATCTGGATTTGACAATGAAGTGACCAACACTAAAGAATCTGTTTTTTTTATTTTTAGCCCTTGGAATAAAAGATATATTGAAGGAACTAAAGGCCTCCATTGATTCATTCACTCTTTTGAAATATAGCTTGATCCTTTCCTTTTTAATCTTATACTTCTGAGTGATCTGATTTATTACCAACTCTGAGTCCCCAGTCACAACCAAAATTTCACTCTTCATCTTTGTCGCCAGGATTATTCCTTGAATTAGTGCTTCATACTCTGCTTCATTATTTGTATAAGGGAACTCAAGTCTAATGGCATGTGTGTATACAACCTTCATAGGGATTTTGAGTAAAATTCCAAATCCACTTCATGAACTTGAACAAGATCCATTGAACGACATTGTCCAATATCCATCAAAATAATTATCTTCCCTCTTTATGTCCTCGATTTTCTCTATATCCAGGATGGAATAATTCCCAATACCAACATCTATATAGTCTTCCGTCAACTCGTTATCCTTCTTTTTTAAAGAAAATAGTCTCCTGGGTTCGTGAGGAACCTTGATAATCGCTCCATCGTTTTCAGGAAACATCATACAACTTCCATCATTCATTATATAGCCACCAATCATGGAAGACCATTCTCTTCCAAGGACAAACACGTATGCTGGAGGAAGATCCACCACCACAATATTGAAAATTGTAATGATATGGGGAGAAACGGTAATCCAAGCATAAAAGTATTTAATTTCTCCATAGGCTGGTACCTTCCTAGAATCAATTGCATAGATTCTCTCACATGTTTCATAATATTTTCTACAAATCATACCAAGTGCCTCCATTACTACCAAAAGCATGATATTGTTTATCACACCAGAATCCACCCTACAATTGTGGAGCACAACATCATGATTTTCTATTAAAATGTAGAAAGTTGGAACTTTTCCTCTTAATTTTACCAATGATGTATTCTGACTCTGCTTTGGGTTTGCAATAACCACTTCAATTATCTCAGCTGGCCCATCCAACAGTTTTAGGATGTTTTCCCTCTGTTGGGGAATTTTTACTACTTCTGTAAAAGGCAGAGTAATTCTTAACTTGCTTAGATTGCCAACAACATTGTATATCATCTGAAGGGGGTTGAGGGTTTTTTGTTACTTTTTTACTTATGTGTTGGTTGCTTTACTTTTATCATTCTCTTTCTCCTTATCTTTCTCATTGTCTTTTTCTTTTTCTTTTTTCAGAATTCTCTTTATTCTTGGACTTATTTACAATTTCCTGTTTTTGGACAATGTTTTCTTGTGAGATAGGATTATCTTTGTCTTCCTCAAATATGTACATGGGTGTCTCGAATTCCTCCACTATACAGATTCAAAAATTTATTCTGATATATAATCATTTTTTGGTTCAACCATTCGCTCATTGTATGGCTCATCAAGTATTACTATGTTCAGAGTTGGTTGCATGGGAACCCTCTGTCTTTGTTGGTTGTCAGAATTTCCAAACCTCGTTCTTTGTTCTTGGGTAGGGTTCCTTCTTTGCTCTAGAACCGACATCCTTATATTAGTCATGAAATTATCATTCCTTCTTAGCCTTGTTATTTCATTTTGCATTTGTCCGATGGTTCTTTTCATCTGAGAAATATCCATTGTTTGCTTCATCTCCTGAGTTGCAACGAGATCTATTTTTACATCCAGGATATTTCCTTTAAATAATCCTCCACCAATTGATTTATGTTTACCAGGTTGTGGCTTTTTCTCTTCATTCCTCTTTGAATTATATGCTCCTTGATCAACAATGTTCAAATTATCCATCTTCCTTTTCACTCTTCCCAGGACCATGTCAGGGTCAACGCCTATTTCAATCATGATTTCCTCCATCTCCTTAGCTTTGATCATTGTTTCTTATATAGTTTCAATTTGAGAAGTTCGAATGGTGAACTTCACATTAGATGCCATGGAATTTTTATAGCAACCAAGTATTACTGGATCATTAGGCCTCTTTTCTTCATGGATTTTCTTCAACGTTTCATTGAATCTGAAATTGAAATCCCTTATCCTCTCATTTTTCTTTAGACATATTTGGGTGAAGTTTGTAATAAGAGTATGATACACGACTGGAAGAGAAAACATATTTAAGAATGTTGTTTCAAGATCATCAAATGAGCTGATTGATCTTGTGGGAAATTATGTGTATCATTCATAATCTTGGTTTGACAAACTTTGGAGAAACAACCTTACCATCACATCATCATGTTCGATAAGATGAAAATCACAAACATCCCAAAACAAATCAACATGTCTTTTAGCATCAATCATTTCATCTCCATAAAATGTCTTCAAAGAAATTTTAGGAAGAGCTGGGCACTCATGTTGTTATCCTCGAAGGTCAAGAGGGGAGTCTCTTACCCTTCTTAGGTTTTTGAACCTTAGTTCTCATCTTTATTTTTTTCTTTCTTCATGTCTCCCTTCTTCTCATCTTTCTTCATGTATTTCTTCTCTTGGGTTTTCTCTATAAGCCATGTCTAAAGGTTTCTCCTTTTATTCATCCATATTTAATTCTACCTTGCTCTTGCGCTCTTCGATCTTGTATTTCATCTCTTCTTTGTATTCAAATAATTTCTCTTTATTATTCTTGAACTAGTGTTTCCAAGACCTTTCTAGTTATTCTCTAGTTCTAGTTGTTGTTATTTAAAGATTGTATAACTGGTGCATAATACTTCGTTGGTTGTTCAATCCGATTTCTAGTTGGGTTTGGTTAGCCTGAGGAAAATTCATATGAGTTTATGGTCTAAAACCAAATTTTCATCTTCAAGTTTGTTTGGTCCCTAGTATGGTCGCCAAAAATGTTGACACTTGAATCTGTTAGTGTTCGACAACACAGGTATTCCAACAGAAGAAGAAAACCTTCAATAACCACTCACATAACCAGATCAAAGATCAACACACTGATGTTTTCACATGGTAAAACCCCTAAGGGGAAACATCCATGGCCCCAACCAATGCGTCCACTTGGAGCAGTTTATTAATGAAAAAGAAAAAGATTACAGAGATATTTTACAAGAGAGTTTCTCACAATCGATCATTAGTAAATGACCCTCCATGCTCTTTAAATAGAGATCATGGACCAATCAGGTGTTAAGCCACAGATCAATGGCCTTTAAGATCGAGGATAGTATGAACCGTCAGATCATTCTATGTCGATAACATATCGTGACCGTCAGATGTCCTAACTACAAATGAATATTAGTGCATACTAAAGAAACAAACTAAGAAACACACTTTTACCCAATGACACATTATACCAAGTAGTTCTTAACTAACTCCTAAGTGTCTAAATATCCTAATATCCCCCCCTAAGAACAACTTGGGATATGATTGAAGGATTTACAATGTTGACACAATAGGAGAAGGAAGGAGGAATTAGAGCCTATCCCCCCTTAATGACAACTTCATGAACTCCTAAC
>SNQJ01S0001358.1:67111-80395 GCA_010110895.2 Picea sitchensis
GTGGTCTGGTATGAACCCCGAAAATTGAATGAGCACGAAGTCAACTATGTGACCCATGATCTAGAGCTGGCTGCCATAGTGCATGCCTTGAAAATGTGGAGGCATTACCTCCTGGGAAGAAAATTTGTACTTATGAGAGATCACTGTGGATTTCGATATCTGTTTGACCAACCAAATCTCAATGCTAGACAAGCTAGGTGGATGACCCTCCTTAGCGAGTTTGATTTCAAAATCAAACACATTAAAGAAAAATAAAATAGGGTGGCAGATGCCCTTAGCAGAAGCATGAAAACAATTCACCTGGCCGCGATGAGTACCTGCGAGACAGATGTCAAAGAAAGAGTTAGAAATGCACAAGGAATAGATCCATTCTTCTAGACCGTGATTTCGTACCTACAACAAGAACCCACGGGGATAAAGTATGGAGACTACCAGATGATGGAAGAAGGTCTGCTCACTTACTGAAGCAAATTGTACATTCCAGATTGTAACGATTTGAAGAGGTTCATACTGGATGAACTACATAAAAGACCCTATAATGGTCATCTAGGATACCAGAAGATGATCACGGCCACCAAGAAACAATTCTATTGGCCTGGGTTGAAGAAAGACATGGTCGAGTACCTAGCCAAATTCATAGAATTCCAACAGGTAAAAGTAGAACACCGGCACCCAGCGGGATTATTACAACCTCTACCAATCCCAGGATGGAAATGGGAAACCATCTCCATGGACTTCATCACCGGATTACCAACCTCGACCAAACAGAATGACGCCATCATGGTAGTAGTGGATAAATTGAGTAAGTCTGCTCATTTCATCCCTGTCAAATCGACTTGCAAGGCAATAGATATCGCCCAGGTATTCATGAAGGAGATATTCAGACTGCATGACATGCCAAAAGAGATCATGTCTGACAGAGACAGGAAGTTCACTTCCAAATTTTGGAAATCACTGATGGCAGGTTTAGAGACCAAATTACTGTTTAGCACCGCCTATCACCCTCAAATCGATGGACAAACAGAAAGAGTGAACCAAATACTAGAAGACATGCTAATAATGCATGTAATGCATCAACCCAAGAAGTGGGAAGACTACCTGCCACTGGTAGAATTCGCCTACAACAACGGCTACCAAGCATACTTAAAGATGAGTCCCTTCAAAGTCCTATATGGTAGGTCGTGCAACACTCCTGTCAGTTGGAGTAATCCCGTAAACATAATCTCTTTTGGACCTGACATGTTGAAAGAAATGGAACAGAAAGTGACTCAGATAAAACAAAACCTGAAGGTCGCTCAGAACCGACAGAAAAGTTATGCCGACCAAAAGAGAACTCCAAGAGAGTTCAAAGCAGGAGATCATGTATATCTCAGAGTTAGGCCCAGGAAAAGTTCCCTGAAAATGGGAGCTTGTGCCAAGTTAGCACCTCGGTATTGTGGACCTTTTGAGGTTCTAGATAGAGTGGGACCTATAGTCTATAGGCTAACACTTTCTCCCACAGTAAAAGCACATAATGTTTTTCATGTTTCATTATTGAAGAAATATGTACATGATGCTAACCATATAATTGATTGGTCTGTGATCCAGGTGGAACCGGAGGGAGAATTTCTACCAGAACCTCAATGCATAATGGACAGAAAGGAAACCCCACTCCGGCACTGAACCATTGCACAGGTCAAGGTGCAGTGGAAACATTTTGGCCTAGATGAGGCTACATGGGAAATGGAGGATGCCATGAAACATGCATATCCGATTTTGTTTACATCTATACATGCATGTCAAGTTGATAGATAGAACATCGAGGACGATTTTCCTTTAAGGGGAAGGGAATTGTAACACCCTGTTTCCCCCATATTGTAAAAATAACTATACTGGCCAAGTATTGTGGCAAAGTCAGAAATGTGAATGTGTGATGTGAATGGACCTTGTGAAAAAGGTCGATGAATGTAAATAATATTATGAATATATATATTGTAGGACTGCTGAGAGGGGTATGTGCTGCAAAAGAGACCATGATGGCTGAAGAAAGGTGGTGGAAGGCACCTGGAATGGTGGCATTAACTTCCACCGAAATCAATACCGTATTTGGACTTCACTGGCCCGGAGAACCAAGAGCGGCTCACTGGCCCCAAATTAAATCACTCGCCAGGTTGGTAGGTAAATGGCTCCTCATGAGTAATGAGGGATGGGATGAACCGCCCATCCATAGAGTCCTCAAACCTGACCAACGCGAGGAAGATTGTGCCACACGCAACCTCGCCGAAAAGAGAAAAGGCAGGAAGAGTGTGAGATCAAGGGCAGACGCGAGGGAAAGAGGAAGATATATCGAAAGAACTCTAGAAAACCCAAAACAAGGAAGTATGTTTAGAGTTAGTAATTCGGAGTTCGGCTCCCGGAAGACCCCGATGTGAGACCTTCTGTCATCGCATCCCCCGAACTCCCGACTTGCGAAATTCCTATAGGCGAAGTCCCGAAATGGATTCGCACACACGGTTTTGGTGTTTCGGCTTTCTGGTGCCTGGGACTCTCAAGGGTCAGTTTTCCTCGTAATTCGCTAGCCACGAAATTCTGATGGATGAAACCATGAAAAGAACAAGGGAATACCTATATCACGATTTCCCGTATCGCGAAAGTCGATGAGTACCCTCCGATAAGGCTTGTGGCCATAACCACCGATCAGATGAGTGTGGATAAGGGATGACAGGGTCTGTATCAGGTCCCTTAGGGACTTGGGGAAATTCTATTCCTCGGAGAAAAGAAGAAAAGGCCAAAAATTTTTAAATTCCGTAGTGGGTGTGTTACATCCAAGAAAAGATGACAATTCACCAAGCATAGACATCTCAAATTCCTTTTGCATTTCTATTGCAAAATCTTGGCACATTTTTTTTGTACTACCTCCAAAAATAATGTCATCTACATAAACCACAACAATCAACTGATTTTGTGCTACTGTCTTGATGTAGATATTATTGTTAGCAATTCCTCTTTTGAAGCCTTGTTGTTGTAGATATTTATCAAGTCTTGAATATCAGGCTCTGGGAGCTTGTTTTAGCCCATAAAGTGTTTTCTTCAATTTGCACACATAATCCTTATTTTATGATAATAATAATCCTTTTGGTTGTTCAATGTATACTTCTTCCTCTAAATTACCATTGAGAAAGGCAGACTTGACATCCATTTTATAGACTTTGAAGTTCTTGAAACATGCAAATTCCAAAAGCATTTTGATAGCTTGTAGTCTCGCAACCGGGGCAAAGGTTTCTTCGAAATCAATACCTTCAACTTGAGCATATCCTTTACAAACCAATCTTGATTTATTTCTCATTACTTTCCCATCTTCATTCAACTTGTTCCTAAAATCCCACTTGGTTCCAATTACATTTTTCTCTGTCGGCCTTGGAACAAGTTCCTATGTTTCATTCTTCTCAAGTTGATTTAGCTATTTTTCCATAGCATCAATCCAATGCATGTCTTTGCAAGCTTTAGTAAAATTCTTAGGATCCATTTTAGATAGCAAGGAGAAGTTTGCATATTCTGGTGCACTAGCTAGTCTTCTTTTTGTTTGAACTCCCATATCTTTATCACCAAGAATTAGATTTTATGAATGATTATTTCGAACAAATCTAGATGGTGTCTTTGTATCTTGGCATTATGTTTCTTCTTCTTCTCCTTATTTTTCTTCTTTGTAGCCTCTCTCATCTACTTGAACATTTGCTTGTGTTTTCATCTTCTGGTGTCATGCTTCATCAACTTTTACATTGGCACTTTCTACGATTTTGCGTAATGTTGTCTTATAACATCTATAAGCTTTGCTTCCTGATAAATAAACAAGAAATATACCTTATCAGCTTTGGAGTTAAATTTTCCCAAATCCTCATCATCTCTCTTTATGTAGCACTTGCTTCTAAAAACTTTGAAGTATTTGACTATTGTTGGTCTACCTTTCCATAATTCAAAAGGTGTTTTGTTGTTGTTGAATCTGATTTTCCCTCTACTCAGAATGTAAACTACAGTGTTGACTGCTTCTCTCCAAAATCTGTCTGATAGCTTGGCTTCATTCAACAATGTTCTTTCCATCTCTTGTATAGTCTGATTTTTTGTTTCTACCACTCCATTCTACCATGGAGTTCTTGCAATTGAGAAATGTCTTTTTATCCCACGAGTCTCACAAAATTCTTCAAATTCATTTCAAATAAACCCACCTCCTATGTCTGATATCAAAAACTTTATTTTCAAATCAAATTTGTTTTCAACCAAGGCTTTGAATGCTTTGAACTTCTCAAAAGCTTCATATTTTTCTTTTAGGAACATAACCTAGGTCATTCTAGAATAATCATCAATGAGCAACATGAAGTAATTTTTACCTTGTAGACTTTGTGTTCTTGTAGGTCCACAAAGATCAGTATGAATGAGTTCCAATGGCTTCATTGTTGAGTATTCCTTTGATTTAAAGCTTGTGCTTGTCTGTTTTCCATGTTGATATTTCTTACAGAGAATGTTTGAAGGTTTAACAATATTTGGCATGTTTCTCATTGCTTGTTTAGTGCTGATTTTTACCATATTATCAAAGTTCATATGACCCATTCTTCTATGCCATAACCAACTTCCATCTGTTTGTCCCATATATCACTTTTCTCCCTGGATCTCATTGAGGATATATACATTATTTGATGTTCTATATGCACTTGCCACTAATATTCCCGAGCCTTCCTTCCTTATTTCATAGCCTTGAGAATTAAATGTGAGATTGTGTCCTTGATCACACATTTGACTAACACTGAGAAGATTGTGTTTCAGACCATCAACATACAAGGAATTTTATGTTTTAGTCTTTCCATTATTGAGAATTAGAGTACATTTTCCAGCTATCATTGCAATAACATCGCTTCCAAATGTCACACAACCTTCGTTAACTTCTTTCAAACTGAGAAACTTTCCATTGTCACCCGTCATGTGGCTTGAGAATCCACTGTCAATGTACCATTGGTTTCCTTTGTTTTGAGCATGAAGGGAAGTTTGCACAAACATGGATTCCTCCTTCTTTTGCATCTTTTGTTCTTGCTTCCTTTTCCAAACTCTTGTGAGTTATTTCTTTTGTTTGACAAGGGTATTCACATCCTTGTTTTGTCTAGGAGTTTCCACAATGTTACTTCTACAAAAACATGCTTTGTTCCCATAATTTTTTCATTTATAGAATACAACATTTTAGTCAAATAAAAGGGCAAATGAATTATATTTTATGTTTGGGAATCCACAAGCATTCATGTCTTTTTTTCATACATAATTATTTCTAGTATGTGTTCTACAATCTATTGTTTTATGACCAAAATGATTACAACAAAAGAAATAACCAAAGAACGAATTTTGGTACCAGTTCATGTGAGGCTACCTTGGTGGGAAATTTATTTTGAATATGTCCTTGTTTTCCTTAGGAAAAATGTCAACTTTCTGCATAAGATTGTTTTCTTTCTTCTTATTGTCTTCATCACTGATGGAAATTTTGAGTAGATTGGCATGACTTTCATATTTTTCTTCATTTACTTTCTTTGATGGCCCTGTAGTTTCTGGATCTTATTTGGTGGTCATATGACACTTATCATAACCAAGACCCCTTTTAATAAATGGTGACCTTTGAAAATCGATGATATGATCTAAGATTTTGACACTCTTTTCAAACTTCAAGCTTCTGTTCAACTGAGAAGTTGAATTTTCCAAATCCTTTTTTAAGGAAACAAGTTTTGTTCGACAACAAAGGTATTCCAACAGAGGACGAACACCTTCAGTAACCACTCACATAACCAGATCAAAGATCAACACACCGATGTTTTCACGTGGTAAAACCCCTACGGGGAAACATCCATGGCCCCAACCAATGCAGTCACTTGGAGCAGTTTATTAATGCAAAAGAAAAAGATTACAAAGAGATTTTATAAGAGAGTTTCTCACAATCGATCATCGAAAAATGACCCTCCATGCTCTTTAAATAGATATCATGGACCAATCGGGTGTTAAGCCATGGATCAATGGTCGTTAATATCGAGGAGAGTATGAACCATCATATCACTCTATGTCGGGAACATATCATGACCGTCGGATTTCCTAACTACAAATGCATACTAAAAAAACACACTAAGAAACACACTTTTACCTAATGACACATTAGATGAAGTAGATCTTAACTAACTCCTAAGTGTCTAAATATCCTAACATACCCGATTAAGAACAACTTGGGATAGGATTGAAGGATTTACAATGTTGACACAATAGGAGAAGGAAGGAGGAATTAGAGCCTATCCCCCCTTAATGACAACTTCATGAACTCCTAACATAGATCGAAGTTTGGAAAACTTCGCTTCTGTACGAGACTTTGTGAAAATGTCTGCAACTTGATCTTATGTAGGGAAAAAGAGCACTTCAATAACTTGATCATTAATGAGATTTCTAATGAAGTGCATGTGTAGCTCAATGTGCTTGCTGCGCTGATGTTGAACTGGGTCTTTGGCGAGCTTGATGGCACTTTGATTGTCGTACCAAAGGCTGGTCGGATGTTGTTGCTTGAATCCAGACTCTGAAAGGATCTGCGAAGCCACAAGGCTTCCTGACTTGCATTTATCGTTGCTCGGTACTCTGCTTCTACTGAAGAAAGTGCAATAGCTTATTGTTTCTTACAGGCCCAAGTGACAAGTCTTGAACCAAGGCTGAAAACATAACCTGCAGTAGACTTTCGATCATCAAGGTCACCGACCCAATCTGAATAAGTGAAACCAACCAATAAAGGAGTCCCTCCTGAACTATAATGTATGCCGAACTGAATTGTACCATGGACATAGTGAAGTATCCTTTTAGCTGCTTTCCAATGGCTTTCATGGGGTGTTTGCATATACCGGGCAATAAGCCCAACATCAAAGGAAAGATCAGGATGGGTATGAGTCAAGTATAAGAGGCTACCAACTAACTGAAAGTATAGGGTGGCATCAACTTCAGGAGAAGTACATGTGGTAGTAAGCTTGACTCCAGACTGGAAGGGAGAAGGGGTTGGTTTAAAATCATCCATGTGAAAGTGACGAAGAAGGTCACAAGCATACTTAGATTGGGAAATAAAAATTCCTTCATTGGTTTTCAAAACTTGGAGGCCAAGTAAATAGTGCAAAAATCCCAAGTCTTTCATTTCAAATTTCTTCTTAAAGCTGGTTTTCACATGGTTTAAAAGTTTTGAGTCGCTACCAGTAAGGATAAGGTCATCAACATAAAGGACAAGGATTATGAGATGGCTTCCTACTTTCTTGGTATATACATTAGGATCAAAATGACATCTAGAGAATCCGGTGTCAATAAGAAAGTTGTCCATTTTGGCATACCAAGCTTAGCTTGCTTAAGACCATAAAGAGATTTCTTAAGGCGACAAACAAGGCTAGAGTCATTCAGGACATAGCCAGGAGGTTGTTCCATGTATATTTCTTCTTGCAAATCTCCATGCAAGAAGGTAGATTTAACATCCATCTGATGGACCTCCCATTTATTTGAGACAGCAAGGGAAAGAACAAGGTAGATGGAATTCATTTTGGCTATAGGGGCAAAGGTTTCATTATAGTCAATTCCTTCAACTTGGGAAAATCCTTTGGCAACTAACCAAGACTTGTGTCTTTCAAAACTTCCATCTGATGCATACTTAGTTCTGTAGACCCATTTACATCTAACAAATTTTCTTCCTTTTGGAAGAGGTACAATATCCCAAGTATCGTTTTCCATTAAAGAACGATACTCTTCACTCATTGTTGTATCCCAATCTGGATGACCTGAAGCTTCTGAAAATGTCTCTGGATCACGAGTCTCTGAAAAATTGAGCCAAAAGAGAAGAGGCTCGCTGGAACTGTGAACGTGTTCGACGTTGATATGAAGGATCACTGACAAGACCACCAACTGCTTCTCGTGTTGAACAGACCCATCTAGGAAGCGGTGGAACTGGTGTTGGTTTAGGTTCAAAGGACTCATTTGGAGGAAGGTGAGCAGGTGGAGGTGGATTTTCATCCTCACTGTCATCATCTGAAGAAGAAACCAAAATAGGAATAGAAGAAGGCACAAACGCCGAAGATGGCTCGCAAGCTGAAGAAGGCACAATCGCCGAATTAGGCTCGCAGGGCAAGAGATTTTCATGAAATTTAACATCTCTTCTAATAATAATTTTATTACAATGTGGTTGAAGAAGTCTATAACCTTTGAAATCTTCAGAATAACCAACAAATATACACTTCTCACTTTTAGGCTGCAATTCTTTCCTTTTCTCATCAAAAATGTGAGCCCATGCTATACTGTCAAATACATGGAAGTGACTTACATCTGGTTTAATTTTAGTCTAAGCTTCTTTCGATGTGATATTTTTAAGAGCCTTTGTGGGAGTGCGATTGACTATGTATTTTTCACAGTTGATTGCTTCCGCCCAATACTTTAGACTTAATCTCTTAGATTGGATCACACAATTAGCCATTTATTTTAGTGTACTATTATTTCTCTCAGCAACACCATTTTGTTGTGGTGTATATCAAACAATGTGTTGCATTTGGATGCCCTATGTAGTGAAGTAACTTGTCAAATTATTGTTCACATATATTTGCCTCCATTATCTGTTCTTAACTTTTGAATTTGATGTCTAGATTGCTTTTCCACAAGGGCCTTGTAGGCAAAAAACTTGTCAAAAACTTCGCTCTTAAGTTTTAAGAAGTAAACCCAAGTACGTCTGGAAAAATCATCAATGAAAGTTAAGAAATACTTGCACCTAGAAAAAGAAGGAGAAGAAAGTGGACCACACAAATCACTATGAACAAGCTTCAAAGGGCCCGAAGCGTGCCAAGAGGCACGTTTGTGAAAATTGTCCCAATGATGTTTGCCAAGAACACAACCGGCACAAACACCATCTCTGCATGAAAAAGAAGGAAGACCAGTCACCATCTGTTGATTACATAGTTGCTGCAATGAGCGATAGTTTAGATGACCAAACCGCTCATGCCAAAGTTTGCTCAAGTCATCGCTATGAGAAACAAAAACTAATGAAAAAGATGATGACCCAAAGTTGTCAAACGTGTACAACCTGGTAATATCATCAACAATTACAGTTGCAAGAACATGCTTAGGATCTTTTAGATCCTTGATTACAACTTGGTGAGGTGAAAACTCTACAGTTTTATCTTTACCTGAATGAGTGATTTGATATACTGATAGAAGGTTACAAGAAAGACTTGGAACACATAATACATCATTGAAATGACCATTATCTACTTGAATTGTTCCATATCCTACAGCACTAAGAGATCTATCATCACCAACAAATATTTTCTTGGTGTTACATTCATTTAGAGCAGAAAATACGTCTTTATCCTTAGCCATATGATAAGATGCTCCTGAATCAATAAGCCACTCATCAGAAGAAGAAGTAGAAGTTGTATTGAAGGAGAAACCATAAGCGAAAAGTGCATGTCCATGAGAAGAAGAAGAATCAATACTGATGTTATGCTTCTTCATCGCTGCTTCTAAACTTGCCATCTTCTTGAAACATTTGGACTCATCATGGTCACCATCTTTATCACAAAAGTTGCAATGTCTGTCAGTCTTCTTATTTTTATATTTTTCTCATCTGTCACCATTAGGAGCTGAAGTTGTTTGAGTGGGTTTGGGACCCTTATGTTATTTTTTGTTGTAGCGATGATGTTTCTTCTTGGGATACTTGGGTTTATCTTTCTGCTGGGCAACTAAGACTTTGTTGGAGGTACTTGCAGTGCTAATCATTCCAAGTTGTACAAGCTTATCTTCCTCTCTAATCAAAGAAACACAAAAGGAATCAAGAGTGGGTTTTTGATAATCTTTCCCTAGAGCCTCTCTCATGGCATAAAAGGTAGATACAAACACAAAATATGCACTACCTAGCTTAGAAAGAATAAGATAGATGTAACGCTCTTCCTCCATTTCTATCTCACATTCTTCACATAACATTCGGAGTGTTTTAAACTTAGATAGATAATATCCAAGGGAAGAAAAATCACTTGGACTTAAGGTCAGTACTTGATTTTCTAACTATTGTGCTCGAATAATATTGAGTTTACCAAACACAGATTCAATCTTTTCCGAAGCTTCATGGGGGTCATCAATTTCTTTAAGGTGGAACCTTCAATTAGGAGAGATGCAAATTCTAATTAGTCCACGTGCTTCGTCACTCCTATTAGCCCATTTCACTTTCTTATCATCATCAGTGGGTGATTTTTCCTTTCCCAAGGTAATCTGGTACAAGCCTTTACTTCTTAATAAATCTTCCATATGAGATTTCCATTGGAAGTAGTTGGTGCTAGTAAGCAAAAGATTACTTATAGAAGCCATATTAAATATGCAGATAATATGGATTTAAAAACTGAAACTGATGATCTGGATGGAAATATCTCGAAAAATTATGTGGTTTTAAAAAAAACGACACTGAAAACGGACTTCAGATGTGAGAGTTATGCCATTTAAAAAAAAAGCATAAACGATAACCAAAGGACCACGTGATAGTGTAAGTTGCTTTATGAAGTGACCCACTTTTATAAAGAGAAGTGGGGATCACTTTTACAATGAAGTTACTTTATAAAAGAAAAGTTGCATGCAAAATAAATAATTCTAAAATAAAATATTAAAGCTACTTATAGTGATTCACTTTTATACTTGAAGTGAAATACACTTTACAATTTGAGCATAAACTTTTTCCAAAAAAGTAACAAAAGAGAGACTTGAACTCAAGACCTCTTACTTAATAAGGCAACTTTTAACCAAATGGTCCAGTGAAACATATTGTATTTTTTAGGAAGAGGATTGGGGGTGTTGTTGTTGCTGTGGAAGACGACCTTGGAGAGCGTGCTCAAAAAAAATCTTTTCACACAAGAAAAAAGTTTCGCTTCTCAATGACAACAAGGTTTAGATCTCGATTGGCTTACCCGGAAGATGCACCTTTTCCTATCTATTTATGATTTTTGGAGATCGCATAGGGCGCGGGGAAAAGAGCATACACAAATCTAAAAGAGTAGCAACTCGGAAATAAATAATACAAAACCGAAATAAAACCAAAATAATACTCTGAAAAAATTTAAAAAATGCGTATGCAGGCTTTATACCTCCGGATCTGACTAAAATGGTCGTATCTTGGGCAAACAAAAACCTTTTCGAGTGAAACGAAAAGTGTTCTTGAATGAAACAAGCACTCTGGATGCAATGAAATAGTCCTCTCATCCCAAAAATGTACATAAATGACAGAAAATGGAGATGAGGCAACTCAATTTCACGATCTCGATCTACAACAGGAGTGGGTCTTCAAACATGCTCTAATACCATGTTCAACAAAATAGGTATTCCAACAGAGGATGAACACCTTCAGTAACCACTCACATAACCAGATCAAATATCAATACACCGATGTTTTCACGTGGTAAAAACCCTACGAGGAAACATCCACGACCCCAACCAACACGACGACTTGGAGCAGTTTATTAATGCAAAAGAAAAAGATTACAGAGAGATTTTATAAGAGAGTTTCTCACAATCGATCATCGGTAAATGACCCTCCATGCTCTTTAAATAGAGATCATGGACCAATTGGGTACTAGGCCACAGATCAATGGTCGTTAAGATTGATGAGAGTATGAACCATCAGATCACTCTATATCGGGAACATATCGTGACCGTCAAATTTCCTAACTACAAATGCATACTAATGCATACTAAAGAAACACACTAAGAAACACATTTTTACATAACGAAACATTAGACCAAGTAGATCTTAACTAACTCCTAACTGTCTAAATATCCTAACAAGTTCAGCTTCTAGCTTCTCGTAATTTTTTTTTTTTTTTTTCCTTTAGTTGAATTCTCACCACTTATTCTATCCTTCTTGCCTCTTCTAATTGAAATTTTAGGTTTATGATAATATTTTCTGATTCTTCAAGGCTTTTTGATATTTTTTCTTTTGAATCACGATCCTCTTCTTCATATTTATGCAGTTGCTGTTTTTGTTTCAAATTATTTTTCCTTGTCTTCCTTATTTCACTTAAAGCATAGATGAATTCTTCTTCAAGATCCACTTTTCCATTTGTTCCAAAGTTTTCCTCTTCTTCTAAATCTATCATTTCTTTGTCTTCATCAATCCTTGTTTCGATTTCCATAAAGAGAGTTTCTTCTCTATCAGTATCGAAACTTCTTTCATTGCCTTTTCCACACGAGTCACTGACCCCTTTTGAGTAGAGGCTCTAGTTCTTCTACTTATAAGATTTCTTCTTCTTTTCATTCTTGTCCTATTTGTGGCTATTTTTGTGTTGATGATGTTTTCTCGTTACATTATATTCTTCTTCATTATCACTACTTTCATTTTTCTCATATGGACACTTAATAGCAAAATGTCCTACTTTTCCATAGTTAAAGCATTCAAAGGGAAACTTACCTTTGTATTTGCTAGATCCCTTTTTTATTTTTCTCACAAAATTTGCTTCATCAACGTCTGATTCACAATTGGAACAGTTACTTGATTTGTGCTCTTTGTTCTTCATCTTCTTTGAGGCATTGAAAGTTGCTTCCATTTTTTATGGTTTTTCCTTTTCAGTCCTCATTTCATATGCAATGAGGATCCCATGCAATTCATCCATTGTTAATTTATCAAGATCCTTCATTTCCTCAATGACGTAAACTTTGGCATCAAATCTTAAGGGGAGTGAGCTTAATACCTTTTGCACAATCATTAATTCTTCAATTGTTTTGTCCTTTGATGGTGTTTACAATTTCATCCACACAGAGGAGATAAGCTGCAACATTTTCTTCATCTTTCATCTTTAGACTCTTGAACTATCTTCTATGAGTTTGGATCTTAGCCTTATTGACCTTGTAATCACCTTCATGGATGTTTTGAAGTTTGTCCCAAATTTATTTCGTTGATTTGTAATGCATTACTTTGACAAACTTTGATTTTGACAGTCCTCACAAGATGGCGTTCATGGCTTTTGCATCATTTTCACTAGCCTTTTTCCTAGCCGTATCTGTTGGTGGAGTTCTTGGGGTTGTATAACCAATCACGAATGATTTCCAAATATCAAAAACACGGGCCATTAGATATGTTCTCATCCTTATACTCCATAAGGCATAGTTTGTTCTGTCAAACAAAGGATCCATGTTTGTAGAGAAATCTTCTTGACCGACCATGTGTGCTCCTGAGATCTACCTTCCAGTGGTTAGACTATTTCCAAAGGAACCTACTCTAATACCAATTGTGTAGCAAACAAT
>SNQJ01S0001358.1:80466-96676 GCA_010110895.2 Picea sitchensis
GGGTGGGGGGAGGGGTGTTAATCATTATAAGAATATATTTTATTTTTAACATTCATAAACCATAATGAAGAAATCACATAAACGTAACAACAAGAAGACACAATATTTAATGTGGAAACCCTTTCGGGAGAAAAACACAAAAACTTATTTTTATAAATTTGTAGGAAACAACCTAAGGTTGCAAATGTTTGTAGGAACCAACCTACTAGAGAGACCAATCCCCACTGATTTTTGTAGGCACTGACCTACATGAGACACAAATCCCCTCCGTTGTTTGTAGGCACCAACCTACTGGAGACACTGATCCCCTCTGTTGTTTGTAGGCACTGACCTACAAGGGACATTGATGCCCTCTGTTATTTTTGTCTTCACCAAATCTGCTCTGTGCTCACTACTTATGCTTTCGCTCTACCTTCACCAAATTTTCTTGCTTCTTCTTCTACTTATGCCTCAAATATTCCTTTACAAATTTTTCTTGCTAGAACACCAGATCTATATGTTAGAACACCAGAATCAAATCTTCGCTAATATTTGATCGTCACTCCTTGAATGATATTTAATTGTCACTCCTCAAATGATATGCATAGAAATATTACATTTTCACCCCCACACTTTTTTTTCTCATAACCCTCTTCTCCATTTATACTTTACCATAAGCTTTACATGAAAAGTCGTGTTCATTTGAAAATACATGATTTTTATTAATTAATAATTAATTTCCCCCCTTTTTATTTTTACTTCACTTTTTAACATACCATGGTTATAATACCACCATGGGTTTTAAATCCATGTGCAAATACCATGTGCACTTTCACTTTTACCTTTTTTAATCCATTTTCATGTTTACTACACTTTTATGTATTTCACTTTTACCCTATTTTTAATCCACTTTTAAGTAAACTCCACTTCCAATTAACTTTTCTACTTTTGTATTTATTAAATTCACATTTATATGTGAATACTTACTTACCTTTGATATCAATGACAATAATTTATTCAACAATTTTGATACCTTGGTGTAGCAAGTGGTAAGGATTATTCAACCTACTCAAAACTTATTGATTTTTTTCATGTTGCTTCAATTGATTCAAGTTGCATATACTGAGTTGAAGACATTCCTTGAAGTTTGTTGGATACAATACTAGTTCCAGAATGAAGGAAATGAGGAAACATTGAGTGGCAAGATAATCTATAAGAAGGGTCTTGGATGCAGTTCTTAGGGAAGGATTGAATACTTGAGGAAGCGAGGTGAACCGAGTCTTTGAGACTTGGGAAGATTGTTTGGCAATGCCTATGTGCAACATGGATAGAACAAAAAAAGAATCTATGAAGACAAGGATGGAAGCCGCAACGACAAGGTTTGGATATATAATCGAAGAATACATCAAGGTTTCCTAGTAGTCGAAAGCATGATCTAAAGCCTTAGCACAAAGGTTGCAAGCTATGAAGAATTTTTGGCCTCGGTTGAGATTGTTTATGAGGAAGGATGCCCCATACGATGGAAACACCACAAAAAGGAAGCAACTAGAATTTCCTAAGTCTAGAGGTAAGGTTGTTGATTGTTCCATTTTTACCAAAACCATTTTTCCATCAATTGTCCTTTGAATATGAAGTTGAAATACTTGGGAGAATTATAAGTGGAATAGACTATGGAGGTGAATCCAACAACCTTGGGAGGAATCCAAATCCAATAGAATTCAAAGATGACATTGGAGGTTTTGGGTGCTTTAACAACAAATTTAGGCATGTTTGTGCCAAAAGGCCAGGAACAAAAATTCATGAGAAAGGTGTAGGTGGTTCCCATGCCTCACTTAGATTGTTTGATCATATTCTCAAGCCAAAAACCCTTTTTCATTCCTACAGTTAAAGTAGGCAGTTCGACATCATCACCAAGATGACAACCTTGAACATGGTTCAAGGTGCTATGCGACCTTGCATTGGAGGACAAGGAAATTTTGGATTTGACATAGGATTAACACATGGAGCTTCAAGAGAAATTTATTTGTAACATTTGGCAGAAAACATTTCCACGAAGGTATTGATAAAAGGTTTGTTATGCATAATACCATAATGGATTCTAGTTATATTATTGACACAAATGTTGGAGGTGGCCTTGGAAACTACCTACCATATTCCTTTCATTAATAAATGCCACAAGTGGATTTTTTCCTATGCATTGGAAGCAGTGCCTAAGTGCACCAATAAAAGGTGTCAAGTTCAATGCAGAAGTTAGGAGCATTAGGGCTACAAAGGGAACTTGACAGTTCAAAGGTGAAGGTAATGACCTTGCCTTAGTCCAATAAAATTTTATACACACATATTAAAGTGTAGAAGGAAGTGATTTTTTTGAGAATGAATAAGTGAATTCTCATGGAGTTGACTCATGGATGCCTGGGTTCCAACAATCATGGGGAATATTAGTGTACATAAGCATGGAGGAATGGGTCATAGTTAAAATGTAATAATAGGTTTGGAGAAGTGAAAGACTTGAACAAATTGTACAACCATCTTAGTGGAGGTTGAGTTGCAACAATAGAAAAAGGAAACAAACACATGGACATCCATGAATTTTTGTTGATAGAGTTCAAGAAAATGCACTTTTGTTCAAAGGAAGATTGGAAAGTGGGTAGTTACAAAATGATTTTGATCGTTACATTGTAGAGTGAAAGGAGTAGACTGAAAATGGATGTATGAGTATAAACAAAAAACATTAGAGGACAATAGGTTCTTGAGGATGTTGTTGGGGAGAGAAATGATTTTAAGTGGGGGAGGTTGTAAGGCTTTATCCTTGAGTGGATTTGGGCACCTTGTTGGAAAATTTATTGTCATTGATGTCAACTTTAGAGGTGTGGTCATGAGACCCAAAGTTGACTGAAGAAAATGAGGTTAAAGAAAATTACAAGTATATGAAAACCCCCATATATGGATAGTCCTCGTCATGTTGTTTCCAATGGTAGGTGGTATGCCACGTGGTTCCTCACGGTTGAGGAGTTATGCCCTCTTGAAGTTGAAAGCCCCAAAGAATGGTTGAGAAACCCCTAAACAATTGCAACAAGAAGTTACAAGTCATTAATTAAAGGGTAAAACGTTTATAACAAGAAATTATAGGTCGAACCTAAAGTTAAGGAAATAAGTCACTTGGAAAAGTATAAATACACTTCAAGAAGCCTCTCATTAATATATATACAAGTTCATTAAATATCTATCTCTCAAGTAATATTTTTGTAGAGAATCTGAGGAAGCGAATATGAGGAAGTAAGGAGTGCCAAAGTCTCAGAGTTGTAGAGAGTGAAGGGTTTTTGAAGACCCTAATTTAACTTACCCCCAAAGGTAAGGCTACAGGTGTCCCGTGAGGCACCCCCACGGGTTGTACAACACCCATCCCATGAGGCCCCGCCAAATGACTGGTCTCTTTCCAACAAGGTTGTGGAAAATTCAATGAAGATGATGATATGGATGGTTTGACACATGCTTAAGGCATGTCTTGTAGGCCTTTTGGTACATGGTTGCATATGATTGAGGTTCATGTTTTGGTGATATTGATACATGCTTGAGACATATTCTTTGTACTTGGTTTATGGATGTTATGGTTCATCGTTAAAGGCACATCTTTGTGATATTGGCATATATTTGAGGCATATACTTGGTATATGGTTTTGGATGTTATATACTTGAGGCATATCTTATGGTGCATGGTTCACAGAGGATATGGTACATGCTTGAGGTATATTTTGGCACATGGTTTGGATACTTGATGTTGGTATATGATCTATGTTAACTGTGGATCAGGTTGATGATGATGATGTATCAGTGACAGTGGCAGAGACAGTGACAAAGACAGGGACAATGACTATGACAGATATAGTGGTAGTGACAGTGACAGTTTGATTATCAGTATCAGTGGTAGTGACAGGTTGAGTCTACACTTATATTTCAGGGTGGAAGGAAGGGGCAAGGAAAGGGGGTGGTATCCTCCTTCCGGTTGGAGTCATAGAATATAGGGAGTTGGAGCTCCTTTCATGTTGAAGCCTGTAAATCATGGGGTTGGAGCCTCCTTCCAGTTGGAGCTGGAGAATTCAAGGAGTTGTAGCTTCCTTCATGTTGGAACCTACAAATAGGGGGTTTGAGCATCCTTCTAGTAGGTGCTAGATAATTTGGAAGTTGGTGCTTCCTATGAATGCAATCTTTGATATATATAAGAATCCATTCTGTGGTTTTCTCCCATTTGGGTTTCCACGTAAAAATATTTTGTGCACTGTGTATGATGTATTGTTGATTAATACTATTCATGGTTATATATTCATGATATGTTAAATGAAGGAAAACATGATAACTGTGGATGAATTGATGCATACATATTCTGGTTAAAAGTGGTAAAAGTTACATAATACTGATTCACACCCCCTTTCAGTATTCCAACAATTGGTATTAGATCGGGTCCTTCAGAAAACAATTTAATCGTTGGAAGGAAGATCATGTAGTACGCTAAGATTGGAGTACCACATTTTAATGGATAGAACTATGCCTTTTGGAATAGAAGTATGAAAACATATGTACAAGCATAAGGATTTGATGTCTTGAAAGCAGAAGTAGACATATACACAACACCTACCACTACTCCAACTGATAAAGACATAAAGAAAATCAATGAAAACAATTCGAAGGATACAAACGTTATTTTAAATGACCTTGATGAATCAATATATGTCAAAGTTATGCACTGTGATATTGCAAAGGATATTTGGGACAAACTTCAAAAAATTTACGAATGAGATGCTAAAGTAAAGGGGGGCAAGCTTCAAACCTATAGAGGTAATTTTGAACAAATAAAGATGAAGGAAGATGAAGATATTGTAGCTTACTTTATATGAGTTGATGAAATAATGCCATTAAAGGATTGGGAGAAGAAATTAAAGAACCAGTAATTGTTCAAAAGGTATTGAGGTCTCTTCTAATGAGATTTGATCCTAAAGTCTTAGCCCTAGAAGAAATACCATATCTTGCTACCTTGAGCATGGACAAGTTACATGGAATCCTTACATCTTATGGAATGATAACAGAGTAGGATCATCCATCCAAGAAGGAATCGACTTTCAAAGCATCCAAGAAGACAAAGAAGAATAAGAAAAAGTCAAAGCCAAGCTACAATTGTAGTGATGATTCAAACGAAGATGAAGAAATAGCTAACTTCGTAAGGAAGATGAAGAAATAGATAACTTCGTAAAAAAGTTGAAGAGGGGTTTATATTCATGAGAAAATGCTTTGAAGAATTCTACAATAAGCCCTAGAGGTGTGGTCATGAATCCCAAAGTTGTTTGAGAAATAAGGAAATGAAGGAAAGTGTAAATGCAGGTAACACAGTGATAGATGGATTTCCGGTGATAGGTGGTACACCACGTGGTTCCTCACGGTTGAGGAGTTATGAGGTCATGAAGTTGGAAGCCCCAAAGATGGTTTACGAAGCCTCTAGTTGGTTACAAGACAATTAATGAAAGGGTTAAGTGGTTGTAACAAGAAACCCCTAAAGTAAGAAAAAAAGTTACTTAACAAAAATATAAATATCCCTCAAGTAGTCCTTCATAAGTACAATTCACACACATCTCTATTGATTATCTATCTTGTGAAAATTTTTTGGTCTATTGGTGAATCTGAGGTTGAGTCTGAGGTAGCAAGTCTGAGGGTGTGAAGGAAGGTTGAAGGTGAAAGTCTCAGAGTTGCAGAAAATGTGAGTAACCTTGGTTTGTGAGGTATCTGGGGGTTGCAGGTCAAAAGGGTGCGGATGTATGCAGACTGCAATGGATAAAAGCGCGTATATATGCGGATAGTAGTAGAGCCATTAACAGTTCTGTGGAAAAGAGTTTGAAGAAGATGGTATCTTTTGTTTGATTAATATGAAATGCAACAAGTTAGTTTATTGATATGTATGCATTAGGTCTTCTTCATGAGTAAAGGTATGTCTTTTATATGTTTGGTTGAGGCTTTTATCATGGATGATATGGTACATGATTGAGGCATGTCTCAGAGACTCTTTTGGTATATGGTTGAGGCCCATGTTTTGGTTTCATTCATACATGCTTGAGACATATCCTTGGTATATTGTATATAGTTATTATGGCTCATTTTTAGAGGCACATATTTGTGATAGTGACATATATTTGAGGCATATCTTATGGTATATGGTATGATGCATGCTTGAGGTACATTTGGTACATGGTCTGGAGACTTGATGTTGGTATAGTCTATATGAGAAGATATGTTTGATACATCAGAGACAGATACAATGAGAGGGACAGTGACAGGTTACAGGTTGATGATCAATTACAGGTTGATGTGATAGTGACAGGTTGGATGACAGGTTGATTACATGTTTATTATCAGAGGCAATGACAATATCAATGGTAATGACAATTTTGTCTACATTTGTATTTTAGGGCAGCAGTATGGGGCAAGGAAAGGGGGTTGTACCCTCCTTTTGGTTGGTGTCGGAGAACATAGGGAGTTGGAGCTTCCTTCAGGCTGGAGCTTGAGATTTGGGGGGTTGTAGCCTCCTTCTAGTTGGAGCTAGAGAATTCAGGAAGTTGTATATTCATTCAGGTTGGATCCTGTAAATAGGGTGTCATATCCTCCTTCCAGTTTGTTGACAGACATTTATGACACACCGTCAACTGGAAGGGAACAATTTGGTCTGAGGTTGTCTAAATAACCTAAGTCGTTTGGAATAACTACCCCTGATGGGTTTAATGGCTCCGTTAGCCGATAAAGGGATCTAATCTAAACTACAAAAATAAAATAACTAACTATGCATTAATGAATATCTACTATATACATTCACTATTCTCACTTTTATATACAACATATACAAATAAACAGGTGCAAGATTTACGAGAAACCTTGTAAACTAAGGTTGTACAAGAGAACTGAATCTCAGGAAAAATTAAATAGATCTAGAACATACTACTAATCTAATTTTAACCTTGAAACTAAAAAAGGAAAATAAATGAATGTAAATAATAACGTTTTAACTTAAATGAACAAAGTATTTAAGCTTAAATGTTAATTTACATTCACAAAATATAAATCAAACAAATAGAAAATCATTAAGCTATCACTGTCCAGTATTTAAAGAGAACTTTTGGTTGTGCCTTCATGTATAATGCTGCTCCAACAACTTGTCTGTTAAGAGAAATATATAGAAGAAGGTTGTATAATTATAAGATTGTGACAGTGTCAGGATAAAAATCACTTTGACTCACAATTTAAATCTTATTTAAAATGCAGAAAGAACAACTTTCAAATCATGATCCTTAGTGAAGATATAATAGATTAATCAACAATAAGAAAAATCTCAATTGAAAAATTATATCTTTACAAATCTGAATTACATGAATAAACTCAATAGAATACAAGATTTGTATCAAAATAATACAATCACCAAGATCAAGATAATTGGGATAATAGACTCTTAAAGATTGAAAAAATTAATACATAAATGATAACAATTAACCATGTATTGATAAATCAGACTAAAGCTAATTTAAATCAATGCATAATCAAAGACTTAAAGAATATGAAGATATTATAATGAAAACAAAACCCTTTTACTCATAGGACAAAAGCCATTAAGCAATCTGGAATTTCATATTCTTCTTCGAAAATACTAGTCCATTATCCCAAAAATTTCAACCATCCATTACTCTTGAAAATATAAAAATCCTCCTCTGAATTTCTTGGATCTCCTCTCCTTTGTCTCTAAACTTTCTCATATATTTATGCAATGAATGAACAGTATGGGCGTCACTAACAATGTCCACCACCTGAAATTTGTCTTGTAAAGACAAAAAAATATCTCTCAAATCGCGTGTTTGTTTAGGAAAAAACTAGTGAGTAAGCTAAATGGGTCCATTTTGCAGATGGGTTTTCAACCATTTATTGATATTCCTCACGATTTGGTTGCAACCGGTCCCGCAAAATCATCTCTCTGTTCTTGAACGCATTTCCAAATCTTATCTGTTGTCGCTCATAAATTATTTGCAACAATCCAAATGTTATCTTTGGATCAATTATCTTGAACGTATTTAGATAAGAAAATCAAGCCATGATCAGATCCGTACCAAATATCTGATAATAGAAACCTATGAAACAAAAATAAACCAATTTAATAACCTAAATATAAAAATTGGGAATAAAACAAAATCTAGAACAATAAAATTAAAATGAATTTAAACTAAAAGCTAACTATAAGTTGTAAACAAATATTGGTTATATTTTCCTTTCAAATATGATCTTAAAATTCTAAAAGCTTCAAGTTGATGGGGAGGAGGAAAATATTAATTTTGAGTTTCCACAAAATCAAACAAATGATAGATAATTCTTTTGTTATTTTGAAATGAGATACAAAATGACAAAAGAATTTAATTAATTAAACCCACCAAATGATTTTGTGAAAATGAGAAACCAACCAATATATTATTTGATGAATTATTGAACCCATTATTCAAAATAGTCAAACTTGCTAATGAGCAAAAGACGAAAACATAATTATAATTTAAGCGAAAGTAAATAGTTGATAAAAATTAATGTTTTCGTTTAAATAATTAAGATTTTTATGCTCTTCTCTCCTTCATTCAAATTTGATCAAATGTGAACAAATGTCATAGAAAAGATGTGTCACAATAATCTTTCTTCCTGTAAAACCATTGTTATTAATCCATGTCTTCAACCAAGCCATTCTCATAGAAGATAAATTCAATAAGGAAGAGGTAATACCAAACTCCAAAATTATGAAGTTCGTCCATCAACATCAAAACTCTGTAAAAAGAAAAACGAAATGACATTTGAATTTCATGAAATTCAAACTAAATAAAAGAAAAGAATATAAATTGAAACCAACCTCGAAACAAAGCAAACCAATACCAATCCAATCAAGTCAAAGAGAAACAAAATAAGAATCCAAGTAAAATTTAGAGGGACCCTAGATTTTGATTAAAGAAAAAGAAGGGCGTTGTTGTGAACAACCAACTAATGGCGACTCACTAGGCGAAGCAATTATCTCTGCATTGATTCAAAACATATCATTATGAGGAATTATAGTAAAAGGTACCAAGTTGTCACATCTTCAAATTTCCTTAAGAAAATCCCTTGTTTGGTCTATATAGTATTGATATTATCTATGCAGACATTTATAGATTAATGTTACCATAGTTCATGAATTGAGGGGAAATATCTTGTAAAGAATTAAAATATGAACTATTGTTTCACCAATGGGTCATGACAGTTTTAAGAAAATGACTTCAATACCACAGGCAGGGCTGTTGCTACCAGCAAACATTCATAGCCTCGACAGGGTTACCTTTTAACCTATTTGATTGCCTTGATCCCATCTAATAGTTTAAGCACATATGATGGATCATTCCTGGAATTATTAAGTTTTATTCTTTTAACATTTTGGTGACTAACTGAAATTCACTGCTCTAGCTTGGTGACCAGTTAGTAAGCAACGTCATCCACATAAATCCATGGAGGTGAGCAAATCGGATCGTGATGAGACCTCTTGTCCTTCAGTTGATAAGACTGAAGGCCACTACCCTGGCTTGGTGACTAGAAATGGTAATGTCACTTCTGTAAAATTCCTATGGTCATGATGGATCGACTCGTGATGAGACCTTCCAACCCTCAATTAGAAACTTTATGCTTCATTATTTCAATCTCACAGGTGATCCAATCATAGAATTTGATTTTATTCTCTAAATAAGAGATCATTATCTAGAAGATGGGGAAGCAAAAATAGAATGTCCCTTAAGGAATAGGATGGTTTAAAAAGTCTTATAATAGCCATGATAACCATAGATCACTCCAACTTTCAGAGACAATTCCTTACAAGAATGTTGAAGGGAAAGAAGAATGGTAACAATCGAAAAACAAAATTGTCTAATAGAGTTTAGATAAATCTTATTTCAAGACCAGATTTGGACTATCTCAGGTTATTTGGAGACCAACAGGTGGTATGATCTTTTGAATAATATTTCCATATGCTGATAAGTTTCAAAAAACAACGTTATTGAAACATAAAGATAGACAAACAATAAAGAAAAGACTCACTCAAAAATAGAAAAGAAAGAGCATTCAACAAACCAAATCAGATTTTATTGAAAGAAATCAAAATCAACAAATCAACAAAAAAAGAAAATAATACGACTAATTTATAAAGCCAAAACCCAAGCTTCAATCAAACCAACATCTCAACAAGAATCAGAAGGAAGAACTAAGTTGTTTAAAATCTTTTCATTCCACAGGATAATGATCCACGAGATGTTAATTTATTCATGCTTATTATCCAAAAGAAACACAAATGATAAAATAAATTGACAAAAAACAGAAAAATCCCCACTTAAAACAAGTGCAGTTAGGTGTAGAGGCAAGTCACACCAAATAACTTCTCATGTCAAATTGTATCTTGAAAGTGAAAACCTTTTACCTCTTTACTCTCGCTTTTAAAAGATTTAGATTTTAACAATGATAATGTATTTCAAAACATAATTGTTTAAGGAAGATAGAGGAATTTAAAGATAACTCCCCTGACTGTAGTCATATGACAACTTTATTTGTGCCTTAGATACTCACATCTCCATAATTACATTATTCAAAAGGAAAATATCAAAAACAACAAAACTAAATCTACTCCTAACCTACTCTAGATTACTTAACAAATCAAAATACTAAGTGTAGTCGTATTTCCAGTGCAACCATCAGAGTAACTCCAATCCTGCAATGAAAACAAAATCGAATATTAGTAACAATAATGGGAGTGTATTGGAATATGAAAATAATACATCAAACTTACCTTTATAATAATCATTTAGAAACAAAACAAGCATGACCTTACCATTCCCTTGAACACTTTTGATGTACAAATCCTTCATCCAATCCGCAATTCTGTCACGATATGGATCACTAAAGCATGGAAGAATGCAACTGAGTTCAGAAAACTTGCCAAAATTATGAGGAGCTGACATAACCATCGACCAAGACTGAAGTACCCCATCATCCTGACATTGTTCTATTTGCCTATGAATTTCTTCATGTGGAGGATACAAAAATAATGTGTTAAGTTTACCTCCTTGATATTTATTCACAAATAAGGTGAAAACAACCTTACCATTCTTTGGAAACTTTTCAAGATATGAACATTCCATCCAATCTGCAATCCTATCATAATATGTGAAATTACCAACATAAGATTGTTCGAAAGAATTCATAGATGAAAAATATTTCTGATGAAAATAAGGTACTGGATTGGTATGGAAAGAATCTTGTAAAAGGATCCTAATGTTATTGGTAGGATTAAAATAACAAGAACTTATCATGATTTTTAACTGAAGAAGAAGTGTCTCATTTTCTTGAAACTTCTCATTGATCTCGAATGCTTCGACATTAACTACTTGAAACGAACTAAATGGAAAAACCAACATCTTTGAATAGTCATCACTGATATCAGTGTTTGGTTGATTATAATTTTCAATCTCAAATAATTGATTATGGAAAAATTTAGATTCTTCTTTAAACACAAATTATGATGAATCAATGGAAGACACAATTTGAGACCCTTTTAAATCATTCCTTAATTCCCCCACAGATAACTGATTAGAATAAGAGGTAATATTATCATGAGTGGAAATGTTCTCATCTGTATCTTCTGTGTGAAAATCACCATTAATTTGTACCTGATTATATAGTGCAGGATTCATTCCAAAGTGATCTGGAATACATGATTGCATAGCATGATGATAAAAAATATCAGTGTATAAGGAATAATGTGTAGAAGAATTGAGGAGATGAAATGCATCTCCTGAAATGATAGGTATATGTGTTTCTAATTGTGGTTTTGTTCCCTCTCCTTGAATAAACATATCGTGTAACAACCCCAAATCATTACGACTACAAGAGAAGCGAAAAGTGCATTTTTTTTTTTGTTTATTGGGCAGGAAGGCAACAATGACAACAATTGAACCACACAACCTGATGACGAACACACACACGCTGATTTGGAAACAAACAACAATGATTCAATGCACTAGCACCACAAGCAACGGGGAAAAACATGCGTAGATCAAAAATATAGAAACGACTACCTGCTTGACACAACATGACCATGATTACAAGCTAAAGGACAACATTCACCATCCCGACACAATGGTCCCGATGACCAGTCACTAGAACCTCTATGGCACGCAAACCCAACGCATGAAGGCATTACAAGCCAAGCACCAACAACAGACTTTCAATGATCAAACACACCCACCGCAGGAAGCACAAACTCTGGCCAAGTTATCCTTCGCCTCTATCCAATAGGGTGCGCAATGATCCCCTCATCAGGAATCATGTCCTTGCCAGGTGATAGGCGCGACAACAACCGTGGCGCAACAACATAATTGGACCCTCAACCCCAGCTAAAATGAACACGCTAGGAGATCAAGGACTATCTAAACACCTGACGACTAACCCTAGCACCCAACGACAAGTCAACAAGATGACTAAGACATTCAAGCAACACAATAGTTTTCTTGCGCAAAAAAATCAATCTGCACACCCTAATCAATTTATTAAGGTACCTATCCTTTAAAATAAAATTAGCAATAAAAGATAATGGTGTATTTAACGATATTAGTATATAACCAATAAAATTAACAAAAGGATAATGGCTAATATAGAAAAGACATCATGGATAATTTGGTTAACACAGATCCTTTCAAGATAGCTTATCTGTATATCGGGTTGGTATTAATATATAGTTTGATTATGGAGGCAATAAAAGATAACAGTATTAATATACCTGTACAATATCCTTAAAAGGATTAAGGATAAAAGGAATTAGCAAGATTACCAAATGTATCGCTGCCACCATAAGTAAATATATAATGCTGTGAAATTATTCAAAATGAAGAAAAACATTGTCATATACACAATTAATAAACTTGTTGTCAGATGATACTAATAATAATATACCGTTATAAAAGGGTTGTTCATTGAATGGTATAACCCGCTATCCAACACAAGCAACGTTGCCCTTCCATAATGCGGTCAATACCAATGCAATTAAAGCGGGCTACTATCGAGTTGTTGATTAAGTACTCAATTGTCAGTACATTAAATGCGGTGTTGCAGTCTATTAATATTGTTGTAGGCAATTACTATATGGCTATGTATACACTACTGCCATTTGTTAAGCATGATATAGCTGGCATAAAGATGATATCTCTGATATGAATTAATTACTAAAATTTATGGGTACTACCATAACTAGTTGGTAAATAAACATCATTTTCCATTAAAGGTCACGATCAATGTTGTCCACAAATAATTTTGTCCTGCATTATCCTCATAATCTCTTATTATTAAACCACTATACATTGCATCAAGTCGTAGTCTGAAATATTATTGACAACTAAAATTAACGCTACCCAAAAGTTGTGCGTGGAGTGCTATGAAATAACAATGACCCTCTATTAAAGGATATATCATTGTGCATAATTAAGGAGATATCAATGAAACCATCTATCCTGAGCATATATTAAAGAAAGTCCAAACCCATATTAAGAAGTATATCGATGTGCATCCACGAGATACTTATGAATTTGCTGTCACTAAAAATATGGTAGTTAATAATAATAGCACTGTAGGACACCATCGTTTGCACAAAAATCGCTGCCCATACCCAGTCATGCAGTGCATTCAATTCGCCCATCCAAATACACTGTCAATGCAACCATCCATTTGCTGAGTTTTAATGTTGACATATCGCTTAGTTTTAACCTCAAATCGTTGGGTTAAATCAGTGATAGTTTGTTGAGTTTTATCACCAGACGGGTGCTCAGTTTATTAATGAAAATTGAAGTCCAATATAAGTTAAAAAACCGCATCGAAATTGCACTTAACTTAATTTGTAAAATTACGATTTGAACAATTGCAAACTACAAAATTTTAGATTAATTTCAAACTTCCGAATCTACTAAGATAATCAAAATTACAATTTAGTAATACAAATTATTAATTCAACAACTCTTCCGTCAATTTCCAATGAATATGGAATGATTTGAATGCCCCGTATCCCAAGCTTACATCAGATTCCAGTCTTTTCTCCCACCGAATTATTTTACATTTTAATGTCATTACTGGTTGCAAATATATGTTTCGTGGTTGCATTTATCGTCTCTCTTTTCTAGAAGACTGTGTACACAGAACCTCCATTTTCTTTAATAAAGTTTTACCTCAAGCAATTTGCACCTTATAAAAATAAAGGTTAAGTAAATAGTATAGTTGTTAACGCAGTCAATGGAACAGTAACAAAATCCCAGCATAAGATTCACCATCAAATCCATGAATTACAGAGAGAATTCATGGTAGAATGTGTTAAAAGCGGAAGGTAATTTCGCCATCAAAATAGTGAATTGCAGAGGGATAAATTCAAGGTTTAGCGTATTGAAACGCAGAGGGTAATTGCCATCAAACACAATAAAACACAGAGGGAAACATTGTGGTCGAATGTATCGAAAACTACGAGTAAATCGCCAACAGAATAATAATTCGCAGAGTAATGATGGAGTTGTTGTGCCCACCCTGATTACAAATTCTTGTGTGTAAGAATCCAAGAGGAGTGGTTTGAATGCTGGATAAGTAAGGTTGAAAACGTAGAGATTAAAATGTAGAGGATAATAAGCGGATCATGGAAAGAAAAGATAAACAATTGTAGAGGTATTCAATAGAAAAAAGGCGCAAAGCAATCCATCAACCAAGAAAAAACAACAGGGGTAGACAGCTGGGCAAAACATCCTTTGCTCACCATCCACGAACAAAAAAGTAGGGCATTAGAATCTATAGGTCGCTATGCACCGAAGTGACGACCATCAATTCGGCTCTTGGCCGACTACTCAAGCGTGGACTGACGAACTAGGGATGAGGACGAAGTAAAAATCACAACTCTTCACAACAAATCAATAAAACCAATAGGACTTTCACAACATTCAGGGATCGAATGCCAAGGGAATCAAGTTAAGCAACGAGCTTAAGGCTATGGTGAAATTAAGATCTCAATTAAAATGCTAAGTCAAACACCTCATTCATACAGTTAAAAGTACATAAATGAAAGCCTAAGGTCATAATAATCTACCATGCAGAATAAAAGAAAGTGTATCGTAGCCCATGGTGACAGCTTCGAGTAGTTGTCCCACGCGCTCCGTGCAACTCCCGCTTTCCGATCGATGAGACTTCATCGGTACCTCTCAGCCAATGCTAGGGGTACTCTTCTTCCCCCTTGTCCCCCCGAGCCACAAAGGGGCCATGCACACTAAACCAGAGAACAACTAGCTCCCGACTCACCTCGCAAGGCCGAGCTACCACTCCTCACCGAGCTGGGTATCCCAACTCCCACAAGATAAGTCAGTCAAGTAGAAAATTCTGCAGCGTAACGTTACACATGATAGAAGAGATCCATCCTCCTCCTCCTCCCTCCTTTATATAGAGTTTATAAGTCCTTTCTTTCCCAATTTCCCATTTAATTTGTTGTTCAATAATTTAACTTAGAAAAATCCTCCCTGTACATGTGTCGCCCATCCCCTTCGTTGCACCAAAAATTAATTTCATTAATTATTTAATTACTCCTATTTCCTTCACCCACCTAAAAGCATTCCTAGAATCGCTCCTAGGTGTCCCCATATTCCCTTACACATTTTAATGACTTACCCCCTTACTAATTTAATAGTTGAGTTCAATTTAGAAAATTCTTAAAGGCAAGATTCCTTGCTAATTTAGTCATTCTGTTTTTTCCTTATGTTTCCCTTTCTCTTTAAGTTTCCCCCTTTTTCCCCTTAATTTCCTAATTCTTTTAAATTTCCCTCTTTCCCTTTTTATCTAAAAATCAAATTAGCAAGTGTAGACTTTACCCTTTTCCCCCTTTTTCTTTTTAGTTCAATTTTTTATTTAGCACATGTAACAAAACAATCATTTCCTTTTTTTTTTAAATTTAAACCCCCAAGTAATTTTATTTTTATAAATTAATTGAGTTTCTTACCCCCTTCTCGTCACATGTTTAATGATGGTTATTAGTATTATTATTGTTTTATTTTTTTTACCACAAATATCATTTAGACCTAGATTTTATTTTCCTAGGCTGGGTGACATTTTATTAGGGAAATTGTTTTTTTTTTTTTTTTTCTTT
>SNQJ01S0001358.1:103365-120571 GCA_010110895.2 Picea sitchensis
TGATATGTTAAATGAAGGCAAAATTGATAACTATGGATGAATTGATGCATACATATTTTGGTTAAAAGTGGTAAAAATTGCATATTGATTCACCCCCCTCTCATTATTCCAACACACCTCTGTCGCACAATCACTTTGGTGGTCATTGACCAGCATGAATAGAAGCAATAAGAAGTTGGTTGGCTAAATGAGTTGGTTTAGGCATTGTTACATGATGGAAAATTACACAATAGACTTGTTGGGTGCCCTTACATGAAGGCAAGGTGCACCACAAACATTTGGAAGCTCACATAGTGGTTGGAGATGCTAAGAGAATCTTGGTGAAGAGACTGTATAAGGGAGAAAAGTTGGGGTTTATTGCAAGTGACCCTCACCTGATCTACGAGGCACAACAATATATTGACAAGAGACTTGGTTGGCTTTATAGACTTGGGTGACTTGGAAAACATGTGAACCCAAGGAGTTGTGCGCTCCATGACTTGGGGTTTTGACTATTGACAAGAGTGCCCTCGAGCACAAGGAAACACTAGATGAAAGTGTATTGATTTACCATGTGCTTCGTACCAGCAACCCATTCATAATATAAATCGAATTGGTATCCACGTACCAAACTTTCCTTTTAACATTTGCATGCTTAAGAAATCATCAATTGTCATCATTAATAACATAAATAGTAAAAACTCATACATTAATTTCCATATATAGGTAGGTCCATATGCCATCATAATATAGTTCTATCAGTCTAGCTAAGCTCAATAGATAATAAGCAAAGGAATAACAATATAGTCCATATAGTAGTTTAGTTGTTTTCATGATATTAACTATTACATATTGGCATTTAAAGTAAGCAAGTGTATTTATTTACCATGTGTAGACCTTAACTAAATACACATAGTTTGGTTGTAGTAGGTATAGGTTGATCATGCCCCTACAATCGAGGTGAGGTAGTGTCACACAAACTCAGGTGCCAAAAGTGAAAAAAAATCAAGAATAATTGCATGTTTGTGACACAATGTCTCTCTATCCCATTAAAGGGGTCTTAACATGGAACTTGTATCAGATAATATATGACTTTCGTGATAATTTTGGATAGGTTAATGTTGAAATTTCAAAAAACATAAATACCTTAAATAAGAAAAGAAATTAAGTACGATAATAAAATAAACATAAATGGAATAAAACAAATCATAGTGAAGTACTATATTTCCATAATTTTAAATATAATGACATATATGAAAAGAACAAGGAATAGAGAATGGAACATCCTCATTTTTGTTGGATTACTAAGAGGGGGGGTGAATTAGTAATAGAGTTTTTTAATCCCTTTTAACCACAATATATAAGTGGCGTTTATCTTTATGATCAATTTACCAATATCATTCAACAAGTGAAGAATAAATAAACCATGAACAATGAACGATTATACACATACACAGTACACCAATATTTTTATGTGGAAACCCAATGCGGGAGAAAATCGTGGAATGTTTTTTCTTATATGTCTTTAAGAATTACATTAATTGGAAGCACCAACTTTCTTTGTTCTTCAGCTGCAACTGAAAGGAGGCACCAACAATCTATATTTTTAGGCTACAACCTAAGGGAAGCTCCAACTCCCCAATTCTCTTGCTACAACTAGAAGTAGGATACAACCCCCTATGTTCTTCGGCTACAACCTAAGGGAAGCTCCAACTCCCCAATTCTCTTGCTACAACTAGAAGCAGGATACAACCCCCTATGTTCTTCGGCTACAACCAGAAGGTGGCTACAACCACCTATCATTGCCCTGTCCAACCACCCTGAAATATAAGTGTCAAATAACTGATGAAATCACTACTACACTGTCATTGTGAAATATACCATTGTAAACATGTACCAATATGTGCCAACAACCTGTAACCAACTCGTACCAATAACCTATAGTCAACATGTACCAATAACCTGTAATCAACCTGTACCAATAACTTGTACCAACATATACCAACAACCTGTACCAATAATCTCCTCAACAGATCAGATATGCTGACATAGATCTCATACCCAATATCACAAGAATATAACTCAAACCATGTGCAACAATGTCTCTCTAGTCATGTGCCATACATGTGCAAGCAATAATAATCATATGTAATAAACTCTCACATGAACTAGACATCAAAGCCTCACTGATATGGAGCCTCAAACTAAACCAACAACTTCAGCAACATATCATAACCAAAATCCGTCAACCATGTACCACAAAATCCTTCAACCATGTACCAAGAAATACAAGATATTCCTTAACACTCAAACCAACAAAATGTACCAATGTTAAATACCAGACATACCAACACTGTATTTATGTAGATCTAGATCATACAATAAGTTCTATACAACCAACAACCTTTCTAGGGAAAATCCTCAATCTCCCATAACCATGTCTCATGTAGACAACAATATCCAACTACAAAAAAGAATATGACATACCTTTTGAACCTATAGATAGATCTGTTGTACCTAATCATTGTAGAATGTTGACCTGGGAACTTGCTTTCAGACTCTAGGGACCTATCACCAACATCTACTCAAGTTTTGATGACATTTTCAAATGTATGCGACCTGTCCTCTTTCAGCCCGCGGATGTACATGGCTTGGCCTTCTGTGGCCCACGTATGTATGTGACTTGGCCTTCTACATCCCGCGTACAACTTCAAAAAACTACGCTTTTCTTCAAATTCCGCAACTCCGAAATTTTCACCATCAACCTTCATTTTCTACCTCAGACTTGCGTAACTTCATATGTATCAATGATTACCTACAATAAACCTTTCACAAAATAATATATGTTCAATGTGCTCAATAGGTGCTAATAAGAGACCCTTGCTCTCTTATTTATACTCTCCAAGTAGCTTCCTCTAGGGGTTACCTTATAACTATTTTACCCAACTTCCTTCTTTTAGGGCTAACCCACTTCTAACTACTTTGTCCACTTACAACCACTTTATCCACAAATAGTAATCTCACCACTTCTAGTTGAAACTAATTTATTTTTAATTATTCTCTTTTCACAACAACTTAACTCACGATTAACTCCTAGTTACAACCACTTTGACTAGTAAACTTCTTCTAGGAGCTTCTAGAATAAATTGACTTCTTTGACCTTCTAGGGGCTTCTAGATAACTCATGAGGGTTCTCCAACTTTACTAAGCCATATCTCCTCAACCGTGAAGAACTAAATGACGTACCCATATCACCGGAAATGGCATGACATGTATTATCCATATAGAATAGTCTCACCTGCAAATTCATTGATATTCATTACATTATTCCTGAATCAAACTTTGGTTCCTTAACCACACTGTTGGGGCTACCAGAATTTGCTACCAGACTTGCTTCAAGGGTTGACATCAATGACAACCAACCCAATTAATCAAAATTTTTATATATGCATTAAATATGATGACATATGTTTTTTAACCTAAAAACACTTTTTGACGTTTAAGGGGGATAAATGAGTGAAATTACCCGAATCTATGATTACCATATTCAAAAGATGATGACCTTGTTAAGTCCACAACACACCCTAAAAATTTTCACAATTTTTGGGTACCGCTTTTGTTTTAATTTTTTATTTATCTCAAAATATATTATGCATATTTAGTTTTGATGGATTTTTGCATATGATTTAGCCTTTTAATGCATCTCATTTTGTCTCAAGGAAAAACCAATTTTTTTGTAAGTCCTTTGACCCCGAAGATGTGAGAGTGGAATAAGGGCATCGATGCAAAGTGCAACCCAAAAGTCACTTTTCTTTCGGTATTGGCTAACTATGAGAACTTTGCATCGATAAAATTTAAATTGGCCAACGAACACCAAAGTAAATGTTCATGCCAATGAACAATCACTTCTCACTTTCACCGATGGAAAAGTGGGAAAGGGAAGCAACGACAAAGTTAAAATTTTTGTTGGTAGCACCCATTGCTCTATTTTTCAGCTTTCATTCTTCATAGTAAAATTAGACCGACGATCCCATTCAACATGAATTTTGAAATCCGAACAATCTCTCTTTCAATTGCACTTTATATCACTGCATTTCAAAAACTTTTCCCAAACACCAAAGTGCAAAGAAACCTTGAAAAACAAATCTAATTAGAGTTTCGATCCAGAATTAGTAATCATTGCGTTAGATTGACTTTTTTTAAAATAAATATTCAAACATTTTTCACCGTTCTTCTCACCGAAACCAAAATTTGAATTCTGCAAGTAAGAATTGGGCTATGAGTGAGAGATAGATGTTGTGAGTTTTCTATTGTGGTTATGAATTAGTGATTTAGAGATCTCAATTGGTTGGATAGTTGAGTGTAATATTCTCTAATAAATTGTAGTTTGACTTCATGATTCTTTCACAACGAATCGACTAATCTGGTCGAGCTCAATTGTTTATTGATTTTGATCAATTCATTTGCATATCTTGTGCAGTTCTCCATATCTGGGTACACCCATAAACTCAGTCTTTTCTAAGTCCAATTGAATGTGCTCTTTTAATAGTAAATTTAAATGGTGGGGATGATCAACGCTCCACTAAAAAAAAATGTGTGGGTTTATTTTCTCTTTAAACCTATTCCCAATTGTGTCTACCATGTTTATCTCATAATGTTAATTCCTTTCAAAATTTGGTAGAATGTTGTAATAGTTCATGTTTCTATGAATAGATATGGTGTTGTATTTTACTCTATTCATATGTTTCATTTCATTTGAAGTAGAATGGATCTAAGGAGGACCCCTACAAGAACTCCTAGGAAATCCCCTAAGGGGAAGCAACCCAAGGAGCCAACTAAAACCTCCTTGCAGAAACTAGTGGAAATTGAGAGTTCATCTGAAGAATATGTCCCTACAATTCAATTACCCACACCAAAAGAACATCATCCAAGGCCTATGTTTAAGGATACATAATCTATTACAGACACACAAATTTCTTTTCCTATATGGGGTGAAGTGTATCGAAAATTTCACATAGAGGAATACCTAAAAGTAATTCCTCACAATGACCCTGTAATAGGGGAAACCAATAATAAATTATTCATTAACATTAGGATGTCTCATTTGTATTATGTTGTAGCTAAGACATCAGCCGTGCCTTTTTTTTAAGTTATTGACTAGATTATTTCTCATACCAACTTATGTAATACCACTATTATCAATGATGAAGGCAAGTGTGTGGGTTTTTGTTTGCAACTAACCTAGGAAAATACTATAAGATATTGCAGCCTGATGTATACATGGCTAAAATATTTGTAAAATAATTCCATGAGAAGCATGACATCAAAAAGATTATGTGCAGTTTGTGGGTAGAGGACAAAATGTTTTTCCACAAAGGCGATGGTGATGGCATCTACTTCATTTCCAATCTAAGCGAACCATATGTGTATGCAGTGGATTTGATAACCATTCTATATGGAGTAAAATATTGTTTACATTTAAGGGATGCTTGGGTGTCCTTAGCATACATAGTGGTGACTACCGGTAGTTTGTTCAACTGGGATGCCATCTTGTCTTATCAACTCAATAGGATGATTGAAAGAGTACAAAAAGCAAAAGAAAAGATAGGAGTAGTCCCAAAAATTTATATGTCATCCTATATTTTGGATTTGGTCTATGCTACTAATGTATTTAGAGGTGTCAATCTTAGTTGGCACATTTCAGAACCTTCAGTACATGTTTATTGTTAAATTTTATGGGGAAAAAAATATAAGAAGCAGTGGTTTACAATATGTGATCATTTCTTAGCTTCTTTGTATAAGATTATATTTTGCAAGGAGTACCCAAGGTTAACCAAAGAGGCAATGAGACTAGTTGGGTATATTGGAAGCTAGTACTTCCAGAAGGATTACACCTATTTGAGAGTCTATGGTGCAACTGCAACACAAAATTGGGGTGAGGTTCATGCTAAGTTAAAAATCCCAGGTTTAGTAACTTCCAGTGCCATGTCTTCGTATTAATGATTAGATGAGTTAAATAGAAGGCTACTTGAAGTGGAAAGAACCAAAAAGGAAGGAGAAGAAACTAGAAGGCCTGAAGAGATAAGACTTGGATAGGAATTTGAAAGAAAATAAATTCAAGATGAGTAAATAAGGTAGCAGCGAGAGGAGGAATTGAAAATAAAAACTAAGAAACAGATAAGAAAAGGATAGGAAGAAGAAAGTACAAAATTGGAGTTAGAAAAAAAATGAAAACATCTAAAGTAGAACAGAGAAAGAAAGAACTAAAAGATGTTTGGGAGAAGCAAAGATTATAAGTTGAAAGCAAGAGAAAGAAAGAAGAAGAATTGAGAAAAAAATAATATGAACAAAAAATCATGGGTGAAGAAACAAGAAATAAAGCTTAAGAACATAGGCTTCTAGCTAAGGAACAAAGGAGAAAAGAAGAAGAGCAATAATGACTAGAAAAAAACATAAAGAAAGAAGAAAAGAAGATGCAAATAGAGGAGGAGGAGAGGAATAAGTGAAGAGCATGAGAAAACAGATCATTGCATTGCAAAATCAAGTAAAATATTACAAGGGAGCTCAAGACACAATAAGTAAATTCATTGAAGAAGTCCTTGAAGAAGACAAGGCCAATGAACAAATTAGGAAGGAATTTATAGCTAAAGTGTTGGAGTTGCAAAAGGAGAGCATGAAATTGTCTATCATTTATAAAGAAAATCTTTATTGAAGGAGAAATAGGCTAAGGTCCAAGACCAAATTGAGTTTACCAAACAAATTTAGAAGAGTCAAGGTCACAAAGACCATGGAGTCAGGATAATGACCAAAGATGAATTGTCTAGGATTGAACAAGTAGTAAGTTATTGGGGCAAGTTGGTTGATGCATCTTAGAGTCAAATTCAAGAAGAGTGCTTATCTTGCATCAAAGCATGGGATCTCATCAAAGATACCACATCACGAAGCAGGTTACCCAATTTCAATCCACGACCAATTAACAAGGTAATGGAGGAATTCAAGGAGATCGTAGCCAAGTGTGAGGTTGAAGTTAGAGGCATATCCTCATTAGAGCGCAGAAATCTCCAAATATTTTTGAAAAATGAAGTAAGGACAATTACTCAGTTGGAGTTTGTCTTCCCTAAATTAGAAAAATACATTAAAAGGTTCAGGAAGGAAACTTCAACGTTGAGTCTTCATAGATAGAAACACGTGTTTACTCATCAAAACCTATGCAATGAGATATTCAAGTAATGGAGAAAGTATGACGTCGAACATGCATAAGTTGGAACACTCAGTTCTCCTAAGTTGTAGTGGCTTGCATGGATTTTATGGTTTTTTTTTAATTTTTTGCTTTATTCTAATTTTGCATGGAATTTTACCTATTAAAATGTAAAATCAACATCTTAGAAATGGACTTTGGATCTGAGGTGATGGGGTTGAACTGTATTGAGGATTACTTCCAAAATTAATTCAAAAACTCTTTTTGGAGTTAAGGGATATTTTTGTTGAAGATTTTGTGTAGATTGATTTCAACTCATGGATTATCCTATTATTGATTTGATGTCTCATATGTTTAGTAAGGATTTCCATTCTGTCTAGTTATCTTGTGTGATTGAGTAAATTACTTGCTTTATTATTTTCAGTGAATAGTTATATGTGTTTTATTAATTGATTTATTATGTTTTGTAATATGTGTTTATCATTTAATATATTATGCATTGTGGAATTATTTCACAAAGACCATGGAGTCAAGATAATGACCCAATATGAATTGTCTAGGATTGAACAAGTAGTAAATTATTGGGGCAAGTTGGTGGATGCATCTCAGAGTCAAATTCAATAAGAATGGTTATCTTGCATCAAAACATGAGATCTCTTCAAAGATACCACATCACGAAGCAGGATACCCAATTTCAGTCCACGACCGATTAACAAGGTAATGGAGGAATTCAAGGAGATTGTAGACAAGCGTGAGTTTGAAGTTAGAGGCATATCCTCATTAGAGCGCGGGAATCTCCAAATATTTTTGAAAAATGAAGTAAGGAAAATTACTCAGTTGGAGTTTGTCTTCCCTAAATTAGAAAAATACATTAAAAGGTTCAGGAAGGAAACTTCAACGTTGAGTCTTCCTAGAAAGAACCACATGTTTTCTCATCAAAACCTATGCAATGATATATTCAAGTAATGGAGAAAGTATGACGTCGAACATGCATAAGTTGGAACATGCATACCTTTTTTACCATACATGAAATGTGGGGAAGTACTCGGGGGTTTCCCACGATTTCTTCCATCGAAAAACAAACATTATATATATATATATATATATATATATATCTTTTTCTTATTGTTACAATGATTTATATCAGTTTTTAGTTTACTAAGTTAATTTAATTGGTTATCATTAATATTGTTAGGTATTTAATTAATTTTATGTTAACAAATATTTGGTTTAAATCTTTTAAATAAAATACACTAATCTATGTCGATAGATTTATTAAAGATAATATTCATAAATATATAAAATAACATCCCTTGTCAATTAGGTTTAGCTCAAGTGGTTGGGAAGATTAATTGTGACATGTTGAACTCTTCACAAGTATATTGTTGTAATGGCTTCGAGCCATATTTTTGACCAACCTTGTGCCCTAAAGATTCTATGGTTTACCCTAGGTATCGTGCTAGAAATGAGGGGAAGTACTCCAGCGTTTTCCCCAAGCAGTGTAACGTGGAAAAAAATAAAATAACATAGCTTAAATTTAGTTACAATTTTTTTCTTGAAATAAGTTAACGTTAGACACTTATTACCTTAATACTTTATGAAAAAAATATAATAATTTGATGATATAATTAATGCAAATAATTTAATGTGAAAACCTATAGTTAATGAAAATAATTCCATGTGAAAACATGCAACACTCCATTTTGACCTAGGTAGCTAAAATGTATTATGACCTAATTGTATTTCATTGCTTACTAATTGTGGAAAACGTAACTTCGCGCTCTTGCGTGCACTGAGCGAACTTATTCTTTGAGGACACTTGCATGCAAGTGATCCAGGTTATTATACTATTGGTCGTTTTGATTATGATTATGAGATATTGTGGATTTGATGATATGTTATTTTGTTGTATTCACATAGACAGGTGCTATTGATTGGGTTCTCCTAAGTGTGCAGGACTCTGGACATTGAGGATGCAGAGGCATCGATGAAACCCCTTGGACTCTGGATCGAGTCAGGGAGTGGACTGTTAGGGTTTGAATGTTGTTCATGTGACATATGTACATATGATTAGATGTTATGATGATTGATTATTATTACTGATATGATTCGTTGATGGATGCAAGCTGACAATAGCTTTCCCACCAGACTCACATTTGGAGTAGAGGGGTCACACACTACAACCAAAGACATTAAAGGAGAGGTGTGGCACCAGCCCTACCACAACCTACTAACATTCCCACCGTGGCTCGAACTGTACGTTAACGATTACCTAGTTTGAGAAGACCCATGACGTCGTGAGGGAAGACTGTGACAATCACTCATGATGATTCTAAGTGGCACGCAATAAGGCAAGGGAACTATTCCTTAGAGGCCCTTAGTCTCCCACAAGATCACATGACGGAGTATTGACTCCAGGGGTTTGACGTCTACCAAATTCAGTCAAGAGGCGAGTGGCACCCTTGGAGCACGTAGTGCGTCCTAAAGAAAACACCGTGATTTTAACTATGATAAGTTAATAAACCTAGTGCCTAGAAAATTATGTCTTTTTAGGACATGGTCGGCCTTAAAATTGAATGGCGTGATAAGTAAAGTTTAATAAGAATTTTTCCCTTAAAAATTGTCGCCTAGCCTAGGGAAATTAAAATCTAGGTCTAAGTAGAACTTGTGGATAAAGAAAAACTAATTAAACATGTAACAAGAAGGGTGGTAAGAAATTCAAACTTAATTATTAAAGTAAAAAAATTATAATGGAGGATTAAATTTATTAAAGGGGTAAATGGTTGTTTTTATCTACACTTGCTAAATTGATTTTAGTTAAAAAGGAAAAAGGGTAAATGGTTATTTTTATCTACACTTGCTAAATTGATTTTTTTAGTTAAAAAGGGAAAAGGGGGAAACTTAAAAGAAAAAGGAAACTTAAAGAAAAGGGGAAACATAAAGAAAAAGGTGAATGCCTAACTTAGTAAGGAATCTTGCCTTTGGAACTTTATATTTATGACCTCAACTAGGAATTAAGTAAGGCGTAAGTCATTTAAGAATTGTAAGGGAATATTGGGACACCGAGGAGCATTTTTAGGAACGTTTTTAGGTGGGTGAGAGAAATAGGAATAATTAATTAATTAATAAAATTGTTTTTCTGGTGCAACTAGGGGATCAAGCGACATGTGTACGGGGGAGGTTTTTCATAATTAAATAAATAAATAAAAGGAATCTAATGAGAGTTTGGAAAACTAATGACTAAGAAACTCTATAAAAGAGATTGGGGATGAGGAGTATGATTATATCTGGCTTGCGTAATGTTACGCTATTGAAATTTCATCTTGACTGAACTTTCTCTTGTGGGAGTTGGGATACCCAGCTCGGATAATGAGTGGTAGCTCGACCTTGCGAGGTGAATTGGGTGATAGCATTCTCTGGTATTGTGTGCATGGCCCCTTTCTAGCTCGGGGGGCTCGGGGGGAAGAAGAGTACCCCTAGCATTGGTTGGGAGGTATCAATGAGGTCTCATTGGTTGGAAAGACAGAGTTTGATGGAGTGCGAGTGCGGGAAATTCACTTACGGTTCTTCACAGTTGGCTACGATACGCATTTGCATAATTTATATTAATTAATAGCTCAATTTCTTGTTCATGCATTCTTTATTGTCGAAAGCTCGCTTGCGTAGATGTTGTTAAAAGAAAAATACTCGTTTAAGTTATGCATAAGAGTTTTTATTTGGGCAATAGTGCGCCATGTGAAATTGCAAGAGGGTCTCTAAATTTATGTTTATGAGCCTTGTTTTCTTACTGCGTTTTATTTATTCCTTGATTGTGTTTTTATTTATTACTTGGTTCTCCACGGAGAAGATCTGGATGTAGATTTGTGTTTTATCTTCTATCCCTTATCATTTAAGTTATTATTCCGTGCTTGAGCAGTTGGCCAGGAGTCGAATCGACTGTCTTTCACTCCGGTGTTAAAGATTTAGATTCAAATGTTCTTCTTTTCTTTGCATGTATAATAAGTGTAGGATAATTTCTCGGCCCAACAAGGAATTCTCTCTTGGGCGTTTATTCCCTCCTTAGCCTCTGCGATTATTGTTATTTATTCTCTACAACTCATGCTTCCACACAATGATTTTGGGGACGTTTCTCCAGTTCGCCAAACGTTTTATCTCCTCTGCGACTGGAATCTACATTTCATTACTATATTTTCATTTACTGCGTGATTACTACGTTGTTAATTACTATGTTTTTATTTACTACTTGATGACTACGCTATTATTACTCTGCTTCCTTATTTTAAGCCTAATAGGTTTACTTCTTATGCAACATTTTCTACCTTGTCTTTTAACTTTATGCCCATAAATTTATTTTACTCTGATTGCACTAAGCTCAGTTTTTACTCCGACTCTTACCCTCTAATTTTTTTAAAATCTTACTCAGCGTTTCCTTCCGCTTAACCCTGGTGAATATGCATTTTCCATTATATACGAAATGGTTGCAACCCGTTAATGTAATAGTTATAAGCGTTTTCAGAACCTTGCTTTAATTTAATGACAGGAGATTTCAGGATTTAGTTCTATACATTGGTCATAGTAGTGGCATTAATTGAAATTCATGATTCCTGGCATTTTTTTTTTCTGCTGTAAAAATGTGGCTAAGTGTTTTGAATATCGCTTGGAATTAAAAAAATGAAGGAATGGACAGTGATGGCTTTTACTGCTTTATAATCGTGGTTTTATCCACAGAATTTTGAGTTTCCCGACCATTGTATTTGACTAATCCACCAATCTACTTAATATAACTTAATATATAAGTAACAAGTAACGAGGAAAAGTTTTTATATCTCTCACTATTAATTGTTTGGGGAAAACGAGTTTCATGAATTAAATTATTCCATTTCATTGATTGAAAATTTTTCTTTCTCATCCGCAACCCAAATGGTATAAAGAGTCAAAATGTTTCATTAATACGCATTTCAAACTATAGGTTGATCATTATTTTCTACTAGCCATGACCAATTTAAATGATTGAGTAACTAAATATTAAATAACAACACAATATTGTGTTTACAGGAGACGAATTAGATACTCATTTTTTCACTCTAAATAGCAAATTCGGTAGCATAAAACATTGGTTCTCTAGTATATATAACGATCACAACAGATGGGTCCCTACATAGATATTAATATCCTCTCCCAATCTTCCTCGTATCTAAAATCCCCTAATCCCGTGATGACTAGTCTAATGTGTTCAATATTAACATATTTGACAAAATGAAATCGTATTCTTTTTCTTCTGAGAGAATGTCCCACAGGAACTTGAAGACACAAAGAGTAAATTGTATGCATTAATCACAATAATTTTATTTTCCCGGTTGAAAATTGGATACTAATTATTCAATACTAATTAATAGTCATTCCCTTCTGTACCCATCATAGGGAAAGTGTTTTAGATTTAAATTTTCATATTCTTCCCTCATGCCACTCAGATGACTTCAAACTTTTATGGTTATAGAAACTATATTTTTATCTAGTTTAATAATTATTTATGCAAAATTTGTAATCTTATGGAACTTTCTCCAAAATAAAGTAAGAAGTGGCCATATTGACTACAATGACAGTGTCAAGAATCCTCCAGAAAAATATCCCACCAAACAAAATTTATTACAAAATTTATTACAAATAGGGTCTGCGTCCAAGCATCATATCTTATTTATGTAGGAAGCAGAGTCCAGAAAACTAGCCTAAAATTTTCATTGTCGATCAATTTCCTTTGCCTTCTCTAGAAGGTATGATCCAGAAAGGTGTTATGCATCTCAAATATATAATGGTTATAAGTTACTCGTTGAGTGGGTTTATTTCAAACATGCTTTTATTGTTATAAATTTTGGTAGGATTAGGTTCATACCTGTTGATTTTATTATTTTGTATTTCTGAATAACTTTATGGGGAAGAGTTAGTTTGTTCATACCATGAAGCAAGTGATGTGCAAATTTGCAGTGAGAAGTTAGATTCAATAGTTGAAGTATGCCAATTCTTTATGTGAATAATCCTTACTAATTTATTAATTAGGGAAATAAAATTTTTAGTAGGTATTATTGAAATCCATAGAACCAAAAATAAAAATAAAAATTGATTAACACTTCTTAGGGTCATATGAACTAGGATTTACACCTGTGTGGTTGTAACTTCTCTTCTATGATAATATCTTCTTAAGTAACTCATCTTAACCTTATTGTAATGAATGATCAATTAATGGCACGCCTGGGATTTAAATAGACTTGCGCCTCAAGTTGGTTATTGCTAGATAGATTGTCTATGTCTATTATCTTGCGCGCATGTAAATTTAAGGTCAATTGAAGTAATGTCAATGTCTGGATTTTCTGATGGTGTGTCTTGCAAAATGTTATATCCTTGATAGATTTTCTCACTCGCATTGAAGGGTCAGGTCACGTGTGTCATTATGTTGTCTGTTGCCTAGTTGTGTGCATCGTGTTCATCTTTAAGTTGTGTTGTTGACTGTTGTCGTTGTTGCTTTCCTGCTCTAAAAAAAAAATTCCCTTGTTATGCATTGCTTGTTGTCGTAACGACGAGGGTCGTTACATATGGTATCAAAGTGAGTTCAACCCTGCGACTGTGGATCTCCATGCTTTCCACTGCAATAAACCCTTGAGTAATAACCTAGCGCTAATTAAAACTTTAACCTGCCCATGTGATAAGCATGGTTAGATGACACCATAGAGATTCACAATGTGGTGCCAGGGGAGGAGGCGTGATGCCTCCAGTAGCACTTGCGCCAGAGGGGTCCAAACCCCAAGGAGAAGAACAAGTCCCTGGGCAGGAGTCGATTGTTGTAAGGGATGTGTATGGTCATACAAGGAGCTTCAAGGGAAATGTTGGAGGCCTTAAAAAACCGTTTGTATTGAGATAAGGCCACGATGCATGTACCCCTGAGGGTCCACAACCTGCCCAACAAGTACTGGTAGCATTCGCGGGGAACTCTAGAAGATTACGTTCTTGCGTTCATGAGTCCCATGGATGGCTCAACCGTCGAGGCATGGCTAGAGAACAAGGCGATGTGCTTCGCACTTTGCGGTTACGACCTCTGACACGAAGTTCCACATGGTGGTCTTCAACTACAAGGGAACTCTCTTCTAAGGTGGAAGACGCTCCTACCTCAGCTAGACATAACCTTCAGAGCCGTGTTTTTGGAACATTTCTATGGACGGTTCCGGGAGAAGTAAATGTCAGAGGAATTCATCAAGCGCTAGCTCGATGAGTTTCGCACCTTACGACAAGGTGGTCGTACGATGCCAGATTATTATATTAGATATTCCAGTATACCCCACATATGAACACAGAGAAGCTGGAGGTCAGCAAGTTTGTGTGCAGCCTTAACTCCAGCTCTGTGCGAAGGCAAGGGTATAAATTCCTCAGACGTTGCACGATGCATTCCAGTAGGGCTCATTGTTGAGGAATAATTGACCATGGTGGATAACCGTTGGGTTGAGCACCAGTCCAAGGTGCTCAAGGCGTCAGGTGCCATCACCCTATGAAATTTTAACATTTGTTAGATCTTGGTGCTTCAGAGAGCTCTATTTCTTACCACGCTAAAGGGGTTTTAGGTAAGGGAATTTGAATGGACGAGTTTAGATGCATCAAAATGACCTCGGGTTCCAACCGGATGGTTGGAGGAAAGGAGTATGAACTATCTCTTTAATATGGGGATAGTGTAATGAAGTCTGACCTATGACATGATCTTAAGATTTTATGACGACGTGATTAATATGGACTGGTGGGAATCGCATGATGCGATACTCAACTGTAAGATGAAACAATTGAGCTTGGTTGATAATGAGGAATAGAGACATGTAAATGTGGGCCAGAACCAGGGAGTTTCCTTGAGGTTCATCTCTTTCTTGCAGCTACGGAAGAGCATGCACAAGGGATGCAAGCTTTATGCGATCCTTGTGTTAAATGAAAAGGGCATGCAGAAGGATTATAAAACCTTCAGGTAGTATGAGAATTTACAGATGTATTCCCAGTGGAGTTACTAGGGTTGTCGCCTGGGATGGAATTGGAATTTAGCATAGACCTAAAACCGGGGACTGATCCGATAGAAAGAATGCCTTATCGAATGTCGACCCCGAAGTTGCAGGAGTTGAAAATGCAACTAAAAGAATTGCTGGACCTAGGACTTATACATCCAAGTGTGTCTCTGTGGGGTGTGCCTGTTATTTTCATATGGAAGAAGGATGGTTCGTGAAGACTCTGCATTGACTATCGTCAATTGAACAAGGCAATGATCAAGAATCAGTATCCGTTGTCAAGGATTGATGATCTGTTGATCAAATGAAGGGTGCGACGGTGTTCTCAAAGATTGACTTGAGATCTGGGTATCACCAGTTACGGATCAAGGAGGATGACATCCCTAAGACCGCCTTTAAGACGAGGTTTGGACATTACGAGTTTATTGTTTTACGTTTTGGACTGACGAACGCCCCAAGGGTATTTATGAGTTTGATGAATGGGGTGTTCTGTGAATAATTGGACAAGTTCGTCCAAGTATTCATTGACGATATTTGATATATCCTTGGATGATGGAGGACCATGATGAGAACTTCTGCTTGGTGCTACAGTGTCTTTGAGAGTAAAAAATGCTTGAAAAATTGTCTAAATGCTTGTTTCATCAATTGAAGATTCATTATTTAGGGCATGTCATCTCCGACGAAGGTATCGTTGTGGATCCAGCAAAGGTCGAGGCTATTATGGAATGGCCTGCGCCGACAAATCTCCCCGAAGTGCATAGCTTCATGGGTTTAGTGGGATACTATCGACGATTCGTCGAGGGTTTTTTCAAAGATAGAAAATCCGATCATGGAATTACAGAAGAAGAACGAGAAGTTTGTTTTGGACCGAGAAATGCGTGGGGGAATTTCGGAGGCTCAAGGAGTTGTTGAAAACATCACTGATACTAAAGGTCCCTAACATGGACGTGGACTTCTTGGTATGCACCGATGCATCCAAAGAAGGCTTAGGCGGAGTCTTGATGCAAGACGGTCGAGTGAAAAAGCTGTTGACAACATCACCGATACTAAAGGTCCCTGACATGGACACAAACTTCTTGGTATGCACTGATGCATCCAAGGAAGGCTTAGGTGGATTCTTGATGCAAGACGGTCGAGTGATCGTTTACATCGCGAGAAGGTTGAGAAGGTAGGAGGAGAACTATGCAACGCATGATTTGGAGCTGTTGGCCATTCTTTATGCCTTGAGAGTTTGGAGACACTACCTTGTTGAACGTAAATTCAAACTAAAAATGGACCATTATGGACTACAACACATCTTTACGCAAGAGACTCGAACGCGCGACAACGACATTGGTCGGAGTTTCTTAGCGAGTATGATTTCAAGATTAATTACATAAAAGGAACAATGAATAGAGTAGCAGATCCGTTGAGTCGAAAACCACTCATATTTTCGTTGATGCCTCTTTAGACGAATATACGTGAAAAGATTCTAACTTTACAGCGTGCCGATGACTGGTACAAAGAGGTCAAGGATTTTATCGGACAAAACACATTGATGGTACCAAAATTTGAGGGATTTCCTGTGAACATAGTTACCAACTTAACGAGAACTCTACAGAGTTCTCGTTTTTGGGGGGGTCAAGTTTTTTACCCCGTTTTTAAAAATGGTGCTACCGGTAGCATCCAATTCCGTTTTTAGGTGTTTTTTTGATATTTTAAATTTTCTTATACATAATATTTCCACTTTTTTTTTTTAAATGCTTGTTTTTTCAGTTATTTTCATTTGTTTTATTTTTTTTTATTTTTTTATCAAGAGTGTTTTTAGTCATTTTTCAATGCTTCTTTCAATCTCAAAATATTTTTTACCATTTACGTTTTTTAAAATACTATTTTTCGTTCCTTAATTAATTTATGGTTCCATACTTTTTTAAATATACTGAAAAATATCATTTTTAACACATTTTTTACCTCTACTTTAATAGATAGAAAATCATTGTAGTTGAATAACACTATTTTA
>SNQJ01S0001358.1:129674-144959 GCA_010110895.2 Picea sitchensis
GTTAAAGGCAGAACGGTCGGGGGAGGGGTCCAGAATTCAATCTCAGCCTTTGATGAAAGCGCTGGTGCCTCAGTCGTTTAGATGTGTGCCTGCGTTATCTTCAATTCCGGACCTCCCCCTCACCGTTAAAGGTAGAACAGTCGAGGGGGTCCAAAATCCACTGTCAGTCGTTGATCTACGCACCGCTAGATTGACCGTCGATCTAAGCGTGTTCTTTATTCTCCAGGCGCGAATGCAACAAAAAATTAGGCCTTAGCGATTTTGGTGGGTTTTGTGCGTTGCTTCCTTTGAAAATATTTTGCAGAGATGAAATATTATTTGCAAACCTATACACCCAGAGTGAAAAAATTCCAGTCAACAGATGATCCTATGAATCATAGGGTTATGACACATTTATTTCATAAAGGTCTAATGCTCTTTGGGCATTGATAGAAAAATCAATCCCGGCCAGGACGGGGAAGGGACAACTTCGATTCCAATGTAACTAGGTAATCATCAATCCAATCGCAAGAACAAAACTATAGTTCTCATTCAACGTAAATCTTCTTCCCAAGTTATGTAATTTTATAACTATATTATATTTATATTATTATATAACTATATATAATATAGTTATATAATATATAACTATTTTATATATAGTTATATAATAATATAAATATATTATATTTATATTATTATATAACACTATATAATATAGTTATATATATTGTTCTTTTTTAAATTTGCAATTATTTTTTTTTAGTTTTTTATTTATTTTTTAATTTTGACATGATTTTAATATATTTTTGTTTTTTTTATTATATATTTTTATACATTATTTTTACGTTTTAATGGATTTTTTACTATTTTTTTTCAAAAACAAATATACATATTTTAGAAATTATTGTTTTCTTGGAAAAATTTAAATTTTTTTTCATTTTTTTTTTTTAGTTTTTGTTTTTATCCACCTTTTTTTTAATGTTTTTTTCTTTTCAAATTTGAGTTTTGATTAAATATTTTTAAATGTATTGTTTTTATGGTATTATGTATTACGTTGTGTTTGGAGTGATAAACTAAGATTTAAAAAGTAAGTATTTAAGGGTTTATTTGATGATTTTGTTTGTAGTAAGGATGATTTTCATTACCACTTAAAAAAAATGTCATTTTAATACCCCAAATTTAAAATGGGTGCTACCGGTAGCAGTACATTTCAATTTGATGGTTGATTTTGAGGTTTTGGTTTTAATGGTACCGACTGCTAAAAGCACAATTTCAAAATATCTATAAATTTAACGTTTTGGAAAAAAAATAAAAATCGTAACATCATTTTCTTATTTAGGTGTTGATTTGAAGGTTTTTCTAATCTATTGTATGAGTTTTAAAGTCCATGTTTGAAAAATGTTGTAATTGTTACCCCATTTGAAAAAATGGTGCTACCGGTAGCACCACTTTTTGATTTGGGGGTTGATATTCATGTTTTTTTTGGAAAAATATGGGGTTTTTGGGCCAGAGTTCTCGTTTTGAGGTCACAGTTCTCATTAAGTTAGTAACTATGTTTGTGGACAACGACGGATTATTGAGATTTAAAGGTCGAATTTACATATTGCCCAACGACGAGTTAAGGAGTTTGATCCTAAACGAGGCTCATAGAGCAGTGTACATGGCTCATCCTGGAGTCACGAAGATGAGGGCAGACCTTAAACCCTTAATCTTCTGGAAAGGAATGAAGGCATACATTGTCAACTACGTGGCAATACGTATAGAATGTCAACAACTGAAGGCTGAACATAGACATTCGACATGATTACTACAACTGCACGTTATTATTGAATTGAAATGGGAGGTCATTTTGATGGATTTCATTGTTGGATTTCCATTGATGGTGAGGAGACATGACTCGATTTTTGTGGTAGTCGACACTCTGACGAAGAGTGCTCATTTTATTCATGAGCGTATGACGTATCAAGCACCTAACATAGCTAGATTTTTCATCAACGAGATTGTGAGGCTGCATGGCGTGCCTAAGAGGATTATATCTAATCGAGGATCGGTGTTTACTGAACGATTTTGGACTAGTTTCCAAGAGGCCTTGGGAACCCAACTTAACTTTAGTATCGTGTATCACCCGAAGACAGACAAGCAGATTGAACAAACAAACCAAATATTGGAGGATATGTTGCGCATGTACGTTATGGAACAACAAAATCATTTGGAAGAATTCTTGCCATTGGTAGAATTTGCATATAACAATAGTTATCAAAGCACCATTAAGATGGCGCCTTTCGAGTTTCTTCACGAGCGATCGTGTCAGACGCCTTTGAGTTGGGATCGGCTTGACGATACGGTTCTGGTGGTAAAAGAAGTGATCCAAGAAATGTAATATCAAGTGCAAACAATAAGACAAAGGATCAAAGAAGTGCAGGATCGGCAGAAGAGTTATGTCGATGCGCATCCTGTCGACCGTAGTTACGAAGTTGGCGATCGAGTCTTCTGGAGGGTGAAACTGCATAAGAGTTCGATCAAGTTTGGAAAGGCTACTAAACTCTCTCCTAGGTTCGTGGGACCTTTCGATATTTTGTAAAGGAAGGGGCCCATGGCCTATCAACTAGCCTTTTCTGATTCTTTGAGGTGTATGCACGATGTTTTTCACAGATTTGTTTTGATACATTATGTTAGTGATCCTACACATGTTATTGACATGAGTTCCTTGCAGGTATCAGATGAGGGTGCGCTCACGGTGGAGCCAATATGCATCTTGGACCCTCATATTCGACAGCTACGACGTCAAATAGTAGATCAGGTCAAGGTCCAGTGGGAAAACTATAGTCCACACTCGACGACCTGGGGGGACGCATATGATATGCGTCAACAATTTTCATTTTTGTTTGATAGCTAGACCTATGATATTCTGGTGCATTTTACTTTGGCACTTACATACTGTGAAACTTCGGGCCGAAGTTTAAAACAAGAGGGGGGTATGTAACATCCCGCTTTTGCATGCACTGAGCGAACTTATTCTTTGAGGACACTTGCGTGCAAGTGATCCAGGTTATTATACTATTGGTCATTTTGATTATGATTATGAGATATTGTGGATTTGATGATATGTTATTTTGTTGTATTCACATAGACAGGTGCTATTGAATGGGTTCTCCTGAGTGTGCAAGACTCTAGATATTTAGGAAGAAGAGGCATAGATAAAACCCCTTGGACTCTGGATCGAGTCAGGGAGTGGACTGTTAGGGTTTGAATGTTGTTGATGTGACATATGTACATATGATTATATGTTATGATGATTGATTATTATTGCTGACATGATTCGTTGATGGATCCAAGCTGATGATAACTTCCCCACCAGATTCACATTTAGAGTAGAGGGGTCATGCACAACAACTAGAGACATTGAGGGAGAGGTGTGGCAACAGCCTTGCCACAACCTACTAGTACTCCCATTGTGGATCAAACTATAGGTTAATGATTACTTAGTTTGAGAAGACCCATGATGTCATGAGGGACGATTGTGATAGTCGCTCATGATGATTCTAAGGGGCGCCCAATAAGGCAGGGGACTTATTCCTTAGAGGCCCTTAGTCTCCCACAAGATCACTTGGTGGAGTATTGACTCCAGGTGTTTGACATCTACCAAATTTAGTCAAGATGTGAGTGGCACCCTTGGAGCACGTAGTGCGTCTTGAAGGGCATGTTGCACAAAGAAAACGGAAAGAGGCGAGTGGCACCCTTGGAGCACATAGTGCGTATTGAAGGGCACGTCGCGCAAAGAAAATAAAATAAGGCAAGTGGCACCCTTGGAGTACGTAGTGCATCCTGAAGGGCACATCACGATTTTAACTATGATAAGTTAATAAACCTAGTGCCTATAAAATTATGCCTCCTTAGGACTTGGTTGACCTTAAAATTGAATGGCGTGATAATTAAAGTTTAATTAGAATTTTTCCCTTAAAAATTGTCGCCCGGCCTAGGGAAATTAAAACCTAGGTCTAAGTAGAACTTGTGGATAAAAAAAAACTAATTAAACATGAACCAACAAGGGGGGTAAGAAATTCAAACTTAATTATTAAAGTAAAAAAATTATAATGGAGGATTAAATTTATTACAGGGGTAAATGGTTGTTTTTATCTACACTTGCTAAATTGATTTTAGTTAAAAGGGAAAAAGGGTAAATGGTTGTTTTTATCTACACTTGCTAAATTGTTTTTTTTAGTTAAAAGGGGAAAAGGGGGAAACTTAAAAGAAAAAGGAAACTTAAAGAAAAAGGTGACTGTCTAACTTAGTAAGGAATCTTGCCTTTGGAACTTTCTATTTATGAACTCAATTAGGAATTAAGTAACACATAAGTCATTTAAGAATTGTAAGGGAATATTGGGACACTGAGGAGTGTTTTTAGGAACAATTTTAGGTAAGTGAGGGAAATAGGAAAAAAATATTAATTAATAAAATTGATTTTCTAGTGCAACTGAGGGATCGGACGACATGTGTACGGGGGAGGTTTTTCCTAATTAAATAAATAAAAACTAAGAATCTAATGAGGGTTTGGGAAAATAATGACTAAGAAACTCTATAAAAGAGATGGGGGAGGAGGAGTATGATCACATCTGGTTTGCGTAATGTTACGCTGCTGAAATTTCATCTTGACTAAACTTTTTCTTGTGGGAGTCTGGATACCCAGCTCGGGTAACGAGTGGTAGCTCGACCTTGCGAGATGAACTGGGTGCTAGAATTCTTTGGTATTTTGTGTGTGGCCCCTTTGCGGCTCGGGGGGCTCAGGGGGAAGAAGAGTACCCCTAGCATTGGTTGGGAGGTACCGGTGAGGTCTCATCGGTCAGCAAGACAGAGTTGGACGGAGCGCGATCGCGGGACAGTCACTTCTGGTTCTTCACATTTGGCTACGATATGCATGTGCATAATTTGTATTAATTAATAACTCAATTTCTTGTTCATGCATTCTTTATTGTCAAAATCTCGTTGGCATAGTTGTTTTTAAAAGAAAAATACTCGTTTAAGTTATGCATAAGAATTTTTATCCGGGCGATAGTGCGCCGTGTGAAATTGCAAGAGTGTCTCTATATTTTTGTTTATGAGCCTTGTTTTATTACTGCATTTTCTGTATTCCTTAATTGAATTTTTATTTATTACTTGGTTCTCCATGGAGAAGATCTGGATGCAGATTTGTGTTTTATCTTTTGTTCCCTTATCCTTTAAGTTATTAATCTGTGCCTGAGCAGACGGCCAGGAGCCGAATYGACTGTCTATCACTTCAATTTTAAAGATTTAGATTCCAATGCCCTACTTTCCTGTGCATGGATAATAAGTGTAGGATAATTTCTCGACCCAATAAGGAATTCTCTCCTAGGCATTTATTCCCTCCTTAGCTTTTGTGATTATTGTGATTTATTATCTACAACTCATGCTTCCACACAATGATTTTGGGGATACCTCTCTAGTTTGTCAAATGTTTTATCTCCTTTGTGACTCGCATCTGTGTTTCATTACTGTATTTTCATTTACTGCGTGATGATTGCGGTGTTAATTATTGTGTTTTTATTTACTGCTTGATGACTGTGTTTTTATTACTCTGCTTCCTTATTTTAAGCCCAATAGGTTTACTCCTTATGCAACATTTTCTACCTTGTCTTTTAAGTTTACGCCCATAAATTTATTTTACTCCGATTGCACTAAGCTCAGTTTTCACTCTGACTCTTACCCTCTGATTTTTTTAAAATCTTACTTAGTATTTCCTTCTACTTAACCCTGGTGAATCTGCGTTTTCCATTATATATGGAATGGTTGCAACCCGTGCTTGTAAAAGTTATAAACGTTTTCAGAACCTTGCTTTAATTTAATGATAGAAGATTTCAGGCTTTAGTTCTATGCATTGGTCATGGCAGTGGCATTAATTGAAATTTATGATTCAAGTCGGTTTTTTTTTGTTGTAAAAATGTGGTTAAGTGTTCTAAATATCGCTTGGAATTAAAAAAATGAAGGAATGGACAGTGGCAGCTTTTACCGTTGTATAATCGTGGTTTTATCCACGAAATTCTAAGTTTCCCGGCCACTGTATTTGACCAATCTGCTAGTCTACTTAATATAACTTAATATACAAGTAACAAGTAATGAGGAAAAGTTTTTTTATCTCTCACTATTAATTGTTTGGGGAAAATGAGTTTAATGAATTAAATTATTCCATTTCATTGATTAAAAACTTGTCTTTCTCATATGCAACCCAAATGGTATAGAGAGTAAAAATGTTTCATTAATACACATTTTGAACTATAGGCTAATCATTATTTTCTACTAGCCGTGACCAATTTAAATGATTGAGTAACTAAATATTAAATAACAACACAATACTGTGTTTACAGGAGACGAATTAGATACTCATGTTTTCACTCTAAATAGCAAATTCGATAGCATAAAACATTGGTTCTATAGTATATATAACGATCGTAGCAGATGGGTCCCTACATAGATATTAATAGCCTCTCCCAATCTTCCTCATATCTAACATCCCCTGATCCTGTGATGACTAGTCTAATGTGTTCAATATTAACATATTTGAAAAAATGAAATCGTATTCTTTTTCTTCTGAGAGAATGTCCCACAAGAACTCGAAGACATAAAGAGTAAACTGTATGCACTAATCGCAATAATTTTATTTTCCTTGTTGAAAATTGGATACTAATTAATAGTCATTCCCTTATGTACCCATCATAGGAAAGTGTTTTAGATTTGATTTTTCATATTCTTCCCTCACTCCAATCACATGACTTCAAACTTTTATGGATATAGAAACTATATTTTTATCTAGTTTAATAATTATTTATACAAAATTTGTAATCTTATGGAACTTTCTCCAAAATAAAGTAATAAGTGGCCATATTGACTACAGTGACAGTGTCAAGAATCCTCCAGAAAAATATCCCACCAAACAAAAATTATTACAAATAGGGCTTGCATCCAAGCGTCACATCTTATTTATGTAGGAAGCAGAGTCCAAAAAACTAGCCTAAAATTTTCGTTGTGGATCAATTTCCTTTGCCTTCTCTAAAAGGTATGATCTAGAAAGGTGTTATGCATCTCAAATATATAATGGTTATAAGTTACTGTTTGAGTGGGTTTATTTCAAACATGCTTTTATTGTTATAAATTTTGGTAGGATCAGGTTCATACCTGTTGATTTTATTATTTTGTATTTTTGAATAACTTTATGGGGAAGAGTTAGTTTGTTCATACCATGAAGCAAGTGATGTGAAAATTTGGAGTGAGAAGTTAGATTCAACAGTTGAAGTATGCCAATTCTTTATGTGGATAATCCATTAACCAGAAATAAAAATAAAAATTGATTAACGCTTCTTCGGGTCAGATGAACTAGGATTTACACCTGTGTGGTGGTAACTTCCAGACTATGATAATATATTCTTAAGTAACTCATCTTAACCTTATTGTAATGAATGATCGATTGATGGCGCATCTGGGATTTAAATAGAATTGCACCTCAAGTTTGTTATTGCTAGATAGATTGTGTATGTCTATTATCTTACACGCTTGTAAATTTAAGGTCGATTGAAGTAACGTCAATGTATGGAATGTATGATGGTGTGTCTCGCAAAATGTTAGATCCTTGATTGATTTTATCGCTCGCATTGAAGGGTCAGGTCACGTGTGTTGTTATGTTGTTTGATCCCTAGTTGCATGTGTTTTGTTCGTCTTTAAGTTGTGTTGTTGACTGTTGTCTTTGTTGCTTTCCTACTCTAAAAAAAAAAATTGTCCTTGTTATGCATCGCTTGTTTTCGTAACAACGGGGGTCGTTACATATGGTATTAGAGCGAGTTCAACCCTGTGACTGTGGATCACCATGCTTTCCACTACAGTAAAACTTTAACCTGCCCATGCGATAAGTACAGTTAGATGACACCGTAGAGATTCATGACGTTGTGCTAAGGGAGGAGGCGTGATGCCTCCAATAGCACCTACGCCAGAGGGGTCAAACCCCTAAGGAGAAGAACAAGTCCCTGGGCAGGAGTCGATTGTTGTAAGGGATGTGTATGGTCATACAAGGAGCTTCAAGGGAAATTTTNTCACCATGCTTTCCACTACAGTAAAACTTTAACCTGCCCATGCGATAAGTACAGTTAGATGACACCGTAGAGATTCATGACGTTGTGCTAAGGGAGGAGGCGTGATGCCTCCAATAGCACCTACGCCAGAGGGGTCAAACCCCCAAGGAGAAGAACAAGTCCCTGGGCAGGAGTCGATTGTTGTAAGGGATGTGTATGGTCATACAAGGAGCTTCAAGGGAAATTTTGGAGGCCTTGAAAAATTGTCTGTACTGAGATAAGGCCATGGCGCTTGTACCCCTGAGGGTCCACTGCGTGGCCAAAAAGTACTGGTATCATTTGTGGGGAACTCTAGAAGATTACATTCCCGTGTTCACGAGTCCCACAGACGGCTCAGCCGTCGAGGCATGGCTGGAGAACAAGGCAATGTGTTTCTCACTTCATGGTTATGACCTCCGGAACGAAGTTCCACATGGAGGTCTTCAACTACAAGAGAACACTCTTCTAAGGTGGAAGACGTTCTTAGGTCAGCTAGGCATAACCGTCAGAGCCGTGTTTTGGGAACAGTTCGATGGATGATTCTGGGAGAAGTAAATGTCAGAGGAATTCATCAAGCGCCATCTCGATGAGTTTCATGCCTTACGACAAGGTGGTCGTACGGTGCCAGATTATGATATCAGATACTCTGGTATGCCCCGCATATGAACACGAAGAATCTGGAGGTGAGAAAGTTCGTGTGCAACCTTAACTCTTGCTTCATGTGAAGGCGAGGGTCTAAATTCCTCAGACATTGCATGATGCAGTCCATTAGACCTCATTGTTGAGGAAGAATTGACCGCGATGGATAACCGTCAGGCCAAGCACTAGTCCAAGGTGCTCGAGGCATCAGGTGCCATTGCCAAACAAAATTTTAGTATTTGTTAGATGCTGGTGCTTTAGAGAGCTCTATTTCTTACCACGCTAAAGGGGTTTTAGGTAAGGGAATTTGACTAGATGAGTTCAGATGCGTCGAAATGACCTTGGGTGCCAACCAGATGGTTGGAGGAAAAGAGTATGAACCATCGCTTTAATCTGGGGACAGTGTAATGAAGTCTGACCTATGACATGATCTTCAGATCTTACGATGGCATGATCAATATGGACTGGTGGGAATCACATTATATGATACTCAACTGTAAGACGAAATGGTTGAGCTTGGTCGATTATGAGGGACAGAGACGCGTGAATGTGGGTCGAAACTAGGGATTTTCCCTGAGGTTTATCTCTTCCTTGCAGCTACGAAAGAGCATGCACAAGGGATGAAAGTTGTATTCGATCCTTGCGTTAAACGAAAAGGGCATGCAGAAGGACTATAAAACCTTATAGTAGTATGAGAATTTGTGGATGTCTTCCTAGAGGAGTTACCAGGGTTGCCGCCTGAGATGGAATTGGAATTTAGCATAGACATAAAACCAAGGACTAAACTGATAGCAAGGACGCCTTATCGAATGTCAACCCCAGAGTTGCAGGAGTTGAAAATGCAACTGAAGGAGTTGCTGGACCTAGGAATTATACGTCCAAGTGTGTGACCATGGGGTGTGCCTTTTATTTTCATACAAAAGAAGGATGGGTCGTGGAGACTCCGCATTGACTATCATAAATTGAAAAAGGAAACGATAAAAAATCAGTATATGTTCCCAATGATTGATGATATGTTGATCAGATGAAGGGTGCGACGGTGTTTTCAAAGATTGACTTGAGATCTGGATATCACCAATTATGGATCAAGGAGGACGACATCCCTAAGACCACCTTTAAGATGAGGTTTGTACATTACGAGCTTATTGTTTTACCGTTTGGACTGACGAACGCCCCATGGGTATTTATGAGTTTGATGAACGAGGTGTTCTGCGAATACTTGGACAAGTTCGTCCAAGTATTCATTGACGATATTTGATATATCCTCGAATGATGGAGGACCATGACGAGCACTTGCGCTTGGTGCTACAGTGTCTTCGAGAGAACAAATCATTGGGAAACTGTCTAAATTCTCATTTTATGATTCAAAGATTCATTATTTAGGGCATGTCATCTCCGGTGAATGTATCGCCGTGGATCCAGCAAAACTCGAGGATATTATGGAATGGATCGCACCAACAAATGTCCCCGAAGTGTGTAGCTTCATGGGTTTAGTGGGATACTATCGACGGTTCGTCAAGGGTTTTTTCGAAGATATCAAATCCGATCACGAAATTGCAGAAGAAGAACAAGAAGTTTGTTTTGGACCAAGAAATGCGTGGAGGCATTTCAGAGGCTCAAGGAGTTGTTGACAACAACACTGATACTAAAGATCCCTGACATGAACGCAAACTTCTTGGTATGCATTGACACATCCAAGGAAGGCTTATGCAGAGTCTTGATGCAAGACGGTTGAGTGATTGATTACATCGTGAGAAGGTCGAGAAGGTAGGAGGAGAACTATGCAACGCACGATTTGGAGCTATTAGCCATTGTTTATGCCTTGAGAGTTTGGAGACACTACCTTATTGAACCAAAATTTGAACTAAAAATGGACCACTGTGGAATACACCACATCTTTACGCAAGAGACTTGAACGTGCGACAATGGCGTTGGTCGAAATTGCTTAGCGAGTATGATTTCGAGATTACTTACATAAAAGGAACATTGAACAGAGTGGCAAATGCGTTGATTCGGAGACCACACATCTTTTCGGTGATGCTTCTTCAGACGAATCTACGTGAAAAGATTCTAACTTTACAGCGCAACAATGACTGGTACAAAGAGGTCAAGGATTTTATAGGACAAAACACATTGATGGTACCAAAATTTGAGGGATTTCCTATGGACAACGATGGATTATTGAGATTTAAAGGTTGAATTTACATACCGCCCAATGACAAGTTAAGGAGTTTGATCCTAAACGAGGCTCATAGAGCAGTGTACATGGCTCATCCTGGAGTCACGAAGATGAGGGCAGACCTTAAACCCTTAATCTTCTAGAAAGGAATGAAGGTAGAAATAGTCAACTACGTGGCAATATGTCTATAATGTCAACAGGTGAAGGTTGAACATAGACATTCGGCAGGATTACTACAGCCACACGATATTCCTGAATTGAAATGGGAGGTCATTTCGATAGGATTTCATTGTTGGATTTCCACTGAGAGCGAGGAGACACGACTCGATTTTTGTAGTATTCGACACTCTGACGAAGAGTGATCATTTTATTCATGTGCGTATGACGTATCAGGCACCTGACATAGCTAGAGTTTTCATCGACGATATTGTGAGGTTGCATGGCATGCCTAAGAGGATTATATCTAATCGAGGATCGATGTTTACTAGATGATTTTGGACTAGTTTCCAAGAGGCCTTGGGAACCCAACTTAACTTTAGTACCGTGTATCACTCGGAGACAGATGAGAAGACTGAACAAACAAACCAAATCTTGGAGGATATGTTGCACATGTACGTTATGGACCAACAAAAGCATTGGGAAGAATTATTGCCACTGATATAATTTTCATATAACAACAATAATTAAAGCACCATTGAGATGGCGCCTTTCGAGTTTCGTCACGGGTGACCGTGTTGGATGCCTTTGAGTTGGGATCAACTTGAGGATAGGGTCCTGGTGGGACCAGAAGTGATCCAAGAAATGGAAGATCAAATGCAAATAATAAGACAAAGGATCAAAGAAGCACAAGATCGAAAAAAGAGTTATGTCGATGCGCATTGTGTCGACCGTAGTTACGAAGTTGGCAATTGAGTCTTCTGGCGGGTGAAACCACATAAGAGTTCGATCAAGTTTGGAAAGGGTGTTAAACTCTCTCCTAGGTTCATGGGACCTTTCGATATTGTGGAAAGGAATGGGCCCATGGCCTATCGACTATCCTTGCATGATTCTTTGAGGCATATGCACGATGTTTTTCACGGATCTGTTTTGAGGCATTATGTTAGTGATCCTACACATGTTATTGACATGAGTTCCTTGCAGGTATCAGACGAGGGTGTGCTCACGGCGGAGCCAATCCGCATCCTAGACCCTCGCATTCGATAGCTACGAAGTCGAATAGTAGATTAGGTCAAGGTCCAGTGAGACAACTATAGTCCACACTCAGCGACTGGGGGGACGCATATGATATGCGTCAACAGTTTCCATTTTTGTTTGATAGCTAGACCTATGATATTCTGATGCACTTTATTTTGGCCCTTACATACTGTGAAACTTCGGGACAAAGTTTAAAACAAGAGGGGGTGTGTGTAACATCCCTCTATTGCACGCACTGAGCGAACTTATTCTTTCAGGACACTTGCGTGCAAGTGATCTGGGTTATTATACTATTGGTCGTTTTGATTATGATTATGAGATATTGTGGATTTGATGATATGTTATTTTTTCGTATTCACATAGACATGTGAAATTGACTGGGTTCTCCTGAGTGTGCAGAACTCTGAACATTGAGGATGCAGAGGCATCGATGAAACCCCTCGGACTCCGGATCGAGTCAGGGAGTGGAATTTTAGGGTTTGAATGTTGTTGATGTGACATATGTACATATGATTAGATGTTATGATGATTGATTATTATTGCTGACATGATTCGTTGATGGATGTAGGCTGACGATAGCTTGTCGACCAGACTCACATTTGGAGTAGAGGGGTCATGCACAACAACCAGAGACATTGAGGCAGAGGTGTGGTAGTAGCCCTGCCACAGCCTACTAGCACTCCCATCGTGGCTCGAACTATAGGTTAACGATTACCTGGCTCGAACTGTAGGTTAACGATTACCTAGTTCGAGAAGACCCACGATGTCATGAGGGAAGACTGTGACAGTCACTCATAATGATTCTAAGGGGCGCACAATAAGGTAGGGGCCTTATTCCTTAGATGCCCTTAGTCTCCCACAAGATCACCTGGCGGAGTATTGAATCCAGGGGTTTGACGTCTACCAAATTTAGTCAAGAGGCGAGTGGCACCCTTGGAGCACATAGTGCGTCTTGAAGGGCACGTCGTGCAAAGAAAATGGAAAGAGGCGAGTGGCACCCTTGGAGCACATAGTGTGTCTTGAACGACACGTCGCGCAAAGAAAACGGAAGGAGGTGAGTGGCACCCTTGGAGCACTTAGTGCGTCCTGAAGGGAACATCGTGATTTTAACTATGATAAGTTAATAAACCTAGTGCTTAGAAAATTATGTCTCCTTAGGACCTGGTCGGCCTTAAAATTGAATGGCGTGATAAGTAAAGTTTAATAATAATTTTTCCCTTAAAAATTGTCGCCCAACCTAGGGAAATTAAAACCTAGGTCTAAGTAGAACTTGTGGATAAGAAATTCAAACTTAATTATTAAAGTAAAAAAATTATAATGGAGGATTAAATTTATTAAAGGGGTAAATGGTTGTTTTTATCTACACTTGCTAAATTGATTTTAGTTAAAAGGGAAAAAGAGTAAATGGTTGTTTTTATATACACTTTCTAAATTGATTTTTTTAGTTAAAAAGGAAAAATGGGGAAACTTAAAGGAATAAGGAAACTTAAAGAAAAGGGGAAACTTAAAGAAAAAGTTGAATGTCTAACTTAGTAAGGAATCTTTCCTTTGGAACTTTCTATTTATGAACTCAACTAGGAATTAAGTAAGGCGTAAGTCATTTAAGAATTGTAAGGGAATATTGGGACACCGATGAGCGTTTTTAGGAACGCTTTTAGGTGGGTGAGAGAAATAGGAATAATTAATTAATTAATAAAATTGATTTTCTGGTGCAACTAGGGGATCGGGTGACATGTTTACGGGGGAGGTTTTTCCTAATTAAATAAATAAATAAATGAATCTAATGAGGGTTTGGGAAACTAATGACTAAGAAACTCTATAAAAGAGATGGGGGATGAGGAGTATGATCACATCTGGCTTGTGTAATGTTACGCTATTGAAATTTCATCTTGACTGAACTTTCTCTTGTGGGAGTTGGGATACCCAGCTCGGGTAATGAGTGGTAGCTCGACCTTGCAAGGCGAGCTGGGTGCTAGCATTCTATGGTATTGTGTGTGTGGCCCCTTTGCGGCTCGGGTGGCTTAGGGGGAAGAAGAGTACCCATAGCATTGGATGGGAGGTATCGGTGAGGTCTCATCGGTCGATAAGATGGTGTTAGATGGAGCGCGAGCATGAGACATTCACTTCTGGTTCTTCTCATTTGGCTACGGTACGCATGTGCATAATTTGTATTAATTAATAGCCCAATTTCTTGTTCATGCATTCTTTATTTTTGAAAGCTCGCTTGCGTAGATGTTGTTAAAAGAAAAAGACTCGTTTAAGTTATGCATAAGAATTTTTATCTGGGCGATAGTGTGTCGTGTGAAATTGCAAGAGGGTCTCTAAATTTTTGTTTATGAGCCTTGTTTTATTACTGCGTTTTCTTTATTCTTTGATTACATTTTTAATTATTACTTGGTTCTCCATGGAGAAGATCTGGATGCAGATTTGTGTTTTATCTTCTGTTCCCTTATCCTTTAAGTTATTAGTTCATGCCTAAGCAGTCGACCAAGAGCCGAATCAAATGTATTTCACTTTGGTTTTAAAGAGTTAGATTCAAATTCCCTATTTTCCTTTGCATGGATAATAAGTGTAGGATAATTTCTCGGCCCAGCAAAGAATTCTCTCCTGGACATTTATTCCCTCCTTAGCCTCTGTGATTATTGTTATTTATTCTCTACAAATCATGCTTCCACACAATGATTTTGGGGATGTCTCTCTAGTTCGCCAAACATTTTATCTCCTCTACGACTCTCATCTGTGTTTCATTACTGTATTTTCATTTACCGTGTGATAACTGCATTGTTAATTACTGTGTTTTTATTTACTACTTGATGACTGCATTTTTATTACTCTGCTTCCTTATTTTAAGCCCAACAGGTTTACTTCTTATGCAACATTTTCTACCTTGTATTTTAAGTTTATGCCCAGAAAATTCTTTTACTCGGATTGCACTAAGCTCAGTTTTTACTCTGACACTTACCTCTGATTTTTTAAAAATCTTACTCAGTGTTTCCTTTCGCTTAACCCTGACGAATCCGCGTTTTCCATTATATATAGAATGTTTGCAACCCATGCCTGTAATAGTTATAAGCATTTTAAGAACCTTGATTTAACTTAATGACATAATATTTCAGGCTTTAGTTCTATACATTGGTCATGGCAGTGGCATTAATTGAAATTTATGATTCCTAGCGG
>SNQJ01S0001358.1:155992-166855 GCA_010110895.2 Picea sitchensis
GATGTTGATCATGGCGTTGTTTGTACTTGTCATTGGACTTCTGTAGGATATCCTGAACCTGTTGGCAGATGTGCTAGATCCGCTCAATGAACCGGGTGGTTCTGTTAGCTTTAGTTGGAGAAGCAGATGAGTTAGTCGAGGTGACTACAAGGGGAAGTGCAACATCTATGGGACCCAATGGTTGGAAACCCAACCCCACTTGAAAGGGGATGTTGTCAGTTGAGCTATGCAAGGATCAATTGTAGCTATGCTGAACATAGGGAAGGCTCTCATCCCATGTGCGAGGGTTCTTTGAATTATACATGCGAAGGATATGCACAATCATTCGATTTACAACCTCGGTTTGGCCATCTGTCTGGGGGTGGAAGGTCGTGGATTTGGTGAACTTGGTGTTCAGCAGTGACCAGAGGCTCGATCAAAATGTGCTGAGAAATCGACTATCCCGATCTGATGCAATGGTTTGTGGGATTCCAAAATGTACCCATAATCGTTCAAAGAAGAGCTTGGTAGTGGCCTCTGTTGTGATGCTTTTCTTGCAGGCAACCCGAATCACCATCTTAGAAAAGCGATCAACAACCACAAAAACACAGTCATTTCTCCTCTTGGTGGATGGGAGGCCTGACATGTAGTCCATTGAAATGGATTCTCATGGCCTGTCGGGAGTAGGAAGAGGGGTGCATAGACCCTGTTTCATAGTGGTCAGTTTGGCAATAGCGCAGGCAGTGCGGGACTTGATATACTTGCTGACCTCCTATCGAAGTTTCGACCAGTAGAAATGTTTCTGTAGCATCGCCACTGTCTTTTCGACGCCGAAGTGTCCTTCCACCCAATTGTAGTGGGATTCCTAGATCATCTTCGCTCACTCACTTGATGGAACAGAGATATGGCCTAGATGACACAACAACCCATGTTGAAGATGGAAATTATCGATAACTGCATTTGCACCCAACATTTGGTAGGTGGTGGGGAACTTAGGGTTTGTCTCATAGAGTTGGGGCCATCCAGATGTCTCATGGTCGCAAGAGTCTAGCACCATGGTGAGTGCCATGACTGGCAGTCTGCTGATGCAATCAACGACGTGATTGATGCTTCCTGTTTTATACTTGATGTTGAGGTGGAATTGCTGCAAGTATGTGGACCACTTTTGATGGAGGTCATTCATCAATTTTCCCCGTGTTTGCATGAACTGCAGTGGCTTATGATTAGTGTGGATGACTGTCTCCTTCCCAATAATGTAATGTCTCCATTGGTGGCATGATTGCACAATGGAGTACATTTCTTTGTCATAAGTAGGGTATTTACAGACAGTATCTGATAGTGTCTCACTATGATAGGCCACAGGGTGGCCGTGCTGAGTGAGAACGACACCCACAACATACTCTGAAGCATCTATTTGTTCTATCAGGACCTGGTGGTAGACAGAATTCATATCAATCTTACTGAAGTATTTGGCCCCCATGATTTTATGAAGGAGGTCATCGATTCGGTGACAGTGATTTTATTCAGAGCCCGATAATCGATACAAAGTCTCCAGGTTCCATCTTTCTTCTGTACCAGCATGATTGGGCTCCCGCAAGGTGATGAGCTGGGGTGTATGTGCCCCTTGTGGAGTAGTTCTTAGATCTGTCGCTTGATATATTCATTCTCTAACGAAGAGAAATGATAGACTGACCCATTGGGCAGCAGTGCATCGGGGTTTAGATCGATGGGGTGCTTGACCTGGCAGTGCAGAGGTGCCCCTGTAGGTGAGGAGAAGATATATGAGTATTCTTCCATGACCTTATCTACTTGCTTCTACTGTGTCGAGAGGTCGTCCGCAGAGACCCTGGATGTGGCTGTGATCTTTCACTTATTCTGAGAGCGAATCATGAAGAAGATAAACTTCCCTGTCTGAGAGATGACCTTCCTGCATTGCTTAGCAGAGATCAAGGAAATATCACTAGGTGGGACTGCCTCGGGTATCCTGTACAATTTCCTATTCAAAGTAATAATAACACTACGAGGCCTAGATTCATATACAGGATGCTGTTTCCATAAATAAAGTTGGCCCAAAAGAACATCACAAACTTCGAGAGGAGCAACATCACACAATACCTCATCTTTGAAGGGCTTGATGTTGTACGACAATCGACACTGTTGGCTAACGCGGAGATCGCTTCCTTGGCGGAGCCATCCAATGGTGTAGGGTTCTCAGTGTAGCATTGTTGGCAAGTCCAACCGCTTGATGACCTCTGCTGAGATGATATTCTTCTAGCTACCTCTATCAACGATGAAGTGCAGTGGGGTGCCTTTTACCCACATCTGTGAATGGAAGAGGTGCTCTCCTTCTTCTAGCTCATCTGGTTCACTAGGCTGGATCTTGGTGGTAGAAACAGTGGCACTGGATTTCACATCAATGATCCATCTTCCCCTTTCTGGTTTTGTCTCGGAGTCAGAATCTGCATTTGATTCAGAGGCTTTCACTTCATCCACTAGCGACTGCTTTGAGCGGCAGTTAACAGTGTTATGCCTAGGGCTCTTATAGAAGTTGCACCACTTCTTGGTATCTTTCTTTGTTCTTCCGATGTCCTTCTTTTCTTGCGGCTTGTACTGGTTGTCTTGATACTGTCCATCTTTGCTCTGTCCTTTGTTCGGCGGGTTTGGGCCGCCCTTTCCTGGCTTTTTTTGTGAGGGGTTCCCAGGCCCAAATTGCCACGTCTTTTGTTTGAGCTTCTTTTCGATTTTGACGACATATCCGTTTTGACCACTTGTCTACAACATATGCGTCTATCTGAACTTAAAATATAGGAATATCAAAGTTTATTTGTACATTGAAGGGGGCGACACCTTCGTTCGAAGAATATGCGTCACCCGTTGGTAGTCGCCGAAGGATTTGCGCGAAACTATCCATCATCTCATTCCTCTGTTGAGTGAAGGCTTCCTCAATCAACAGTTTGAAAGGATCTCCTGTCTCGTCATCTTTCTTTTCTCCTGCCATGGGAGTTCGTTTGGGTGTGCAGGAGCTTATGTCCTCAAGAGAAACAAGCTTGAGACCCAACCCTTTGTACTCCGACCTCATTGGGGTCATGCATTAAGACGACAAGGAGCAGACCACTCTGATACCACTGATCCAGATTTTATGAGCAGAATGAAATGAATACAGATTATTAATAGGTGCTTAACACAAAATAATAGAGATATAGTAAAACTGGTTTTCTATTCAATAATGAAATAAGTTGAAACTGTAAAATGCAGCAGAAACAAGCTTGCTGGTATGGTGGCGGCTTATCTATGAGAAGAGATGCGACGACAGCGCGCATTCGCAAGAAGATCATTACAATGAGTCTCTGAAGGCCTTTTTACAATAAATAGGAATGATAAAAACCCTAGATATCCAAAATCATAACCCTAGGAGATGAAGCGCCAAAAGTCATGTGGACCCCGTTTGGGTAAGTTAGTACATCAACTTCCCGGGTTCGTAACTTTTGCATACGATCTCTGTTTTAGGAGTGTGATAGACCATTGTAAAGGTATCGTTGAGGAGATTCATTTTGGGGGATCAATAATTTCTTCAAGTATTATTGAGGAGATCTTAACCAAAAAACCTTCATTTAGGCCCTTAAAATGGCCCCGGAAGTAAAAACTGCTAAAAATAGTAAATTGCCAAAAATGTCAGAAAACTATTTTGAGCTAGTTGGAAAAGGTGGGTGGCTACCGATATCCATATGGATCAATCCTACCTCCTTAGGAAGAAATGGTATCCATTGCATCAGGTCCCCCATTAGATGAGGAAATTTCTACTGAATTTGGCCCTGGGTGAGCCACTTGCCTTGGTGCAGGAGCTGCCCTACTTTGATGACTCGATAAAGCTGGATCCTTTGTTGTCAAGTGCCCTTGATCTGTATGTACACAATCTGATCATTGGATGCCTATTGTATGCATTCGGGTTTGATCTCTATTGGTGTCAACTATTCTGCTACTTCTGAGGTGTAAAATAATGGTGGGAAATAAGGGTGAAGGAGATCCACGTTGAACACTGGGTGCAGGCCAAGGAAAGGAGGAATGTTGAGCTCAAAATAATTATCCCCCATGGCCTTAGTGATAGTGTATGGTCCATAATGGAGTGGGCGAAGCTTCTGATGGGTTCATGTAAGGCGTTCTTTCTGCAAGTGCAACCAAAATTTATCGCCCACTTCAAACTTATGCGGCACCCGATGTTGATCATGGCGTTGTTTGTACTTGTCATTGGACTTCTGTAGGATATCCTGAACCTGTTGGCGGATATGATGGATCCTCTCAATGAACTAGGTGGCTTTTTCAGCTTCAGTTGGAGCAGGAGATGAGTCAGTCGAGGTGACCGCAAGGGGAAGTGCAACATCTATGGGACCCAATGGTTGGAATCCCAACCCCACTTGAAAGGGGCTGTGGTCGATTGAGCTATGCGAGGGTCGGTTGTAGCTATGATGGACATAGGGAAGGCTCTCATCCCATGTGTGAGGGTTCTTTGAATTATACATGCGAAGGATATGCACAATCATTCGATTTACAACCTCGGTTTAGCCATCTGTCTGGGGGTGGAAGGTAATGGATTTGGTGAGCTTGGTGTCCAACAATGACGAGAGGCTCAACCAGAATGTGCTGAGAAATCGACTATCCCGATCTGAGAAAATGGTTTTTGGGATTCCAAAATGTACCCAGACTCGTTTAAAGAAGATCTTGGCAATGGCCTCTGCTGTGATGCTCTTCTTGCAGGAAACTAGAATTGCCATCTTAGAAAAGCGATCAACAACCACAAAAACACAGTCATTTCCCCGCTTGGTGGATGGGAGGTTAGACATGTAGTCCATTGAGATGGATTCCCATGGCCTGTCGGGAGTAGGAAGAGGGGTGTACAGGCCCCGTTTCTTAGTGGTCGGTTTGGAAATAACGCAGGTAGGACAGGACCTGATATACTTACCGACCTCCTGTTGAAGTTTCGGTTAGTAGAAATGTTTCTGTAGCATCGCCACTATCTTTTTGACGCTGAAGTGTCTTGCCACTCGACTGTAGTGGGCTTCCCATATCATATTCACTCGCTCACTTGATTGAACAAAGATATGGCCCAGACGACACAATAACCCATCCTGAAGATGGAAATTATTGACAACTGCATTTGCACCCAACATTTGGTAGGTGGTGACGAAGTCAGGTTCTGTCTCATAGAGTTGGGGCCATCTAGATGTCTCAGGATCACAAGATTCTAGCACCATGGTGAGTGCCACGGCTGGTGGTCTGCTGACGAAATTAGCGACGCGATTGGTGCTTCCTGTTTTATACTTGATGTTGAGGTGGAATTGCTGCAAGTATGTGGACCACTTTTGATGGCGATCATTCTGTAATTTTCCCTATGTTTGCATGAACTGTAGTGGCTTATGATCAATGTGGATGACTGTCTCCTTCCCAAGAATGTAATGTATCCATTGGCGGCATGCTTGCACAATGGAGTACATTTATTTGTCGTAAGTAGGGTACTTACAGACAGTATCTGACAATGTCTCACTATGATAGGCCACGAGGTGGTCGTTCTGAATGAGAATGGCACCCACAACATAGTCTGAAGCATATGTTTGTTCTATCGGGACCTGGTGGTAGCCATACTTCATATCAATCTTACTGAAGTATTTTCCCCCTGTGAGTTGATCAAGGAGGTCATCGATTTGGTGACAATGATTTTGATCAGAGCCCGATGATCAATACAAAGTTGCCAGGTTCCATCTTTCATTTGTAGCAGCATGATTGGGCTCCCACAAGGTGATGAGATGGGGTGGATGTGCCCCTTGTGGATAATTTCTTGGATCTGTCGCTTGATCTCCTCATTATCTAACAAAGAGAGACGATAGAATAGCCCATTGGGAAGCGGTGCATTGGGGGTTTGTTCGATGGGGTGCTTGACCTGGCAGTGCAGAGGTACCCCTTAGGTGAGGAGAAGATATCTGAGTAATCTTCCACGACCTTATCTACTTGCTTCTGCTGTGTGGAGAGGTCATTCGCAGAGACCCTGGATGTGGTTGTGATCTTTCACTTATTATAAGAGAGAATCACGAAGAGGACAAACTTCCCCATCTTAGAGATGACCTTCCTGCATTGCTTAGCAAAGATCAAGGAGATAGCACTAGGTGGGACTCCCTCGGGTATCCTGTACAATTTCTTGTTAAAAGTAATAATAACACTACGAGGCCTAGACTCATAAACAACATGACGTTTCCATAAATAAGGTTGGCCCAAAAGAACATCACAAACTTCGAGAGGAGAAACATTACACAATACCTCGTCCTTGAAGGGCTTGATATTGTACAAAAATCGACACTGTTGGTTGACGCGAAGATCGATTCCTTGACAGAGCCATCCAATGGTGTAGGGTTGTGGGTGCGACGTTGTTGACAGGTCCAACCGCTTGATGACCTATGCTGAGATTAGGTTCTTCTAGCTACCGCTATCAATGATGAAGTTCAACATGGTGCCTTTTACCCACATCCGTGAATGGAAGAGGCGCTCTTCTTCTTCTGGCTCGTCTGGTTCACTAGGATGGAGCTTGGTGGTAGAAATGGTGTCACTGGGTTCCACATCAATGATTCGTCTTCCCCTTTTTGGTTCTATCTCAGAGTCAGAATCTGCATCTGATTCAAAGGCTTTCACTTTGGCCACTAACGACTGCTTTGAGCGACAGTCAACGGTGTTATGCCAAGGGCTATTATGGAAGTCGCAACATTTCCCGCTATCCTTATTTGTCTTTTCAGTGTCCATATTTTCTTGCGGCTTGTACTGGTTGTCTTAATACTATCCATATTTGCTCTATCCTTTGTTCGGTGGGTTGGGGCCGCCCTTTCCTGGCTTTTGTTGTGAGGGTTTCCTAGGCCCAAATTGTCGTGTCTTTTATTTGAGCTTATGCTCGATTTTGACGGCATATCGGTAGGCCATGCCCAAGGATGAGATGTCCATATATTCTATCTCGGTCTGGATGTATCTATGTAGAGCACCAGATGTCCCTCTGAATCTTTGATACCCAACTTGGTGTGCAAGGTATGGAATATATTTGTGAAATCTGGCACTACTTGGTCTCTTTCTTGCCACAGTGTGGTCCATTTGGTATACAGGTCGTCATAACTTCCGACAAGGTAGTATTGTTCCTTAATAGCATCCTTGAGGGATTACTAGGTGGTTGTGACTGAAAATAATGAGGTTTCCTCTGTTTCCTTTTTCTCACAGAAAGTTTCCCACCAATCTTTGACAAGGGGAACAACTTTGAGGAGTGCAAAAGTAATATTTTATCTATTCGAAAATTTATGAACAAAAAAATACCCTTCTAGTAGATTCAACCACTTGTCTATAGAATTTGCATCAATATGAACTTCAAATATAGGAATATCAAAGTTTATTTGTACCTTGAAGGGGGCGACGCCTCCATTCGAAGAAGATGTGTCGCCTGTTGGTAGTCGTCGAAGGATTTGCGTGAAACTATCCATCACCTCGTTCCTTTGTTGCCTGAGGGATTCCTCAATCAACAGTTTGAAAGGATCTCTTGTCCCATCATCCTTATTTTCTTCTGCCATGGGAGGTCGCTTGGGCATGCGAGAGCTTATGTCCTCAAGAGAAACAAGCTCAAGACCCAACTCTTTGTACTATGACCTCGTTGGGGACATGCATTAAGACGACAAGGATCAGACCGCTCTGATACCACTGATTCAGATTTTATGAGCATAATGAAATGTATACAGATTATTAACATGTGCTTAACACAAAATAACAGAGATACAGTAAAATTGGTTTTCTATTCAATAACGAAATAAGCTGAAATTGTAAAATGCAGCGGAAACAAGCTTGCTGGTATGGTGGCAGCTTATCTCTGAGAAGAGATGTGACGGAAACACGCATTCACAAGAAGATCATTACAATGAGCCTCTGAAGGCCTTTTTACAATAAACAGGAATTCCAAAAACCCTAGATATCCAAAAACATAACCCTAGGAGATGAAGTGCCAAAAGTCATGTGGGCCCCGTTTGGGTAAGTTAGTACATCAACTTCCCAGGGTCGTAACTTTTGCATATGATCTCCGTTTTAGGCGTGTGATAGCCCGTTGGAAAGGTATCGTCGAGGAGATTCATTTTTTGGGATCAATCATTCCATAAATAATCATATAGGATATCTATACCAAAAATCCTTCATTTAGGCCCTCAAAATGGCCTCGGAAGTAAAAACTGCTAAAAATAGTAAATTGCCAAAAATGTTAGAAAACTATTTTGAGCCAGTTGGAAAAGGTGGGTGGCCACCGATATCCATATGGATCAATCCTCCCTCCTTAGGAAGAAATGGTCTCCATTGCATTGAGGTCCCCTATTAGATGAGGAAATTTCTACTGAATTTGGCCCCGGGTGAGCCATTTGCCTTGGTGTAGAAGCTTCCCTGATTTGACGACTTGATAAAGGTGGATCCTTTGTTGTCGAGTGCCGTTGATATGTCTCTCCACTATCTGATCATTGAATGCCTGTTGTATGCAGTCGGGGTTGAGCTCTGTTGGTGTTAGTTGTTCTGCTACTTCTGAGGTGTCCAATAATGGTGGGAAATAAGGGCGAAGGAGATCCACGTTGAACACAGGGTGCAGGGCAAGGAGAGGAGGAATGTTGAGCTCAAAATAATTATCCCCCACAACCTTGGTGATAGTGTACGGTCCATAACGGAGTGGGCAAAGCTTCTAATGGGGTCTTGTAAGGTGTTCTTTCTGCAAGTGCAACCAAACTTTATTGCCCACTTGAAACTTATGCGGCACCCGATGTTGATCATGGTGTTCTACTTGTCATTGGACTTCTGTAGGATATCTTGAACCTATTGGTGGATGTGCTGGATCCGCTCAATGAACCGGGTGGCTTTGTTAGCTTCAGTTGGAGCAGAAGATGAGTGAGTCGAGGTGACCGCAAGGGGAAGTGCAGCATCTATGGGACCCAATGGTTGGAATGCCAATCCCACTTGAAAGGGGCTGTGGCCGGTTGAGCTATGAAAGGATCATTTGTAGCTATGTTGGACATAGGGAAGGCTCTCATCCCATGTGTGAGGGTTGTTTGAATTATACATGCAAAGGATATGCACAATCATTCGATTTACAACCTCGGTTTGGCCATCTCTCTAGGGGTGGAAGGCTGTGGATTTGGTGAGCTTGGTGTTAAGCAGTGACTAGAGGCTCGACCAAAATGTGATGAGAAATCGACTATCTCAATCGGAGACAATGGTTTTTGGGATTCCAAAATGTACCTAGACTCATTCAAAGAAGATCTTGGCAGTGGCCTTTGCTGTGAAGCTCTTCTTGCAGGAAACCAGAATCGCCATCTTAGAAAAGCAATCAACAACCACAAAAACATAGTCATTTCCCCGCTTGGTGGATGGGAGGCTCGACATGTAGTCCATTGAGATGGATTCCCATGGCTTGTCGGGAGTAGGAAGAGGGGTGTACATGCCCTTTTTCTTAGTGGTCGGTTTGGCAATAACGCAGGCAGTGCAGGATCTGATATACTTGTTGACCTCCTGTCGAAGTTTTGGCTAGTAGAGATGTTTCTGTAGCATTGCCACTGTCTTTTCGAAGACGAAGTGTCCTGCCAACCAACTGTAGTGGGCTTCCTAGATCAGCTTCACTTTCTCACTTGATGGAACACAGATATGGCCTAGATAACACAAAAACCCATCCTGAAGATGGAAATTATCGACAACTGCATTTGCACCCAACATTTGGTAAGTGGTGGCGAAGTCAGGGTCTGTCTCATAGAGTTGGGGCCATCTAGATGTCTCATGGTCACAAGAGTCTAGCACCATGGTGAGTGTCATGACTGGTGGTCTGCTGAGGCAATCAACGATGCGATTAGTGCTTCCTGTTTTATACTTGATGTTGAGGTGGAATTTCTGCAAGTATGTGGACCACTTTTGATGGTTGTCATTCTGTAATTTTCCCTATGTTTGCATGAACTGTAGTGGATTATGATAAATGTGGATGACTGTCTCCTTCCCAAGAATGTAATGTCTCCATTGGCAGCATACTTGCACAATGGAGTACATTTCTTTGTCATAAGTAGGGTACTTACAGATAGTATCTAATAGTGTCTCACTATGATAGGCCACGGGGTGGTCGTGCTGAGTGAGAACGACACCCACAACATAGTCTGAAACATCTGTTTGTTCTATTGGGACCTGGTGGTAGCCAGACTTTAGATCAATATTACTGAAGTATTTGACCCTCGTGAGTTTATCAAGGAGGTCATCGATTCGGTGACAATGATTTTATTCAGAGCCTGGAAATCAATACAAAGTCCACAGGTTCCATATTTCTTTTGTACCAACATGATTGGGCTCCCGCAAGGTGATGAGTTGGGGTGGATGTGCCCCTTATGGAGCCATTCTTGGATCTTTCTCTTGATCTCCTCATTCTCTAACAAAGAGTGACGATAGACTAGCCCATTGGGCAGCGGTGCGCCGGGGGTCAAATTGATGGGGTGCTTGACCTGGAAGTGCAGAGGTACCCCTGTAGGTGAGGAGAATATATCCGAGTATTCTTCCATGACCTTATCTACTTGATTTTGTTGTGTGGAGAGGTCGTTTGGCTGTGATCTTTTTCTTATTCTGAGAGAAAATCACGAAGAAGACAAACTTCCCTGTCTGAGAGATGACCTTCCTGCATCGCTTAGCAGAGATCAAGGAAATAGCACTAGGTGGGACTGCCTCAGGTATCCTGTACAATTTCCTGTTCAAAGTAATAATAACACTATGAGGCCTAGACTCATATACAACATGACGTTTCCATAAATAAGGTTGGCCCAAAAGAACATCACAAACTTCGAGAGGAGCAACATCACACAATACCTCGTC
>SNQJ01S0001358.1:172507-196985 GCA_010110895.2 Picea sitchensis
CATTTATTCTCACTTGGTGATATCCATATCTGAGATCTATCTTTGAAAATATTTTCTCATCCTTCAACTGATCAAAAAGATCATCAATCCTTAGCAGATGATACTTGTTCTTGACAGTGACCTTATTCAACTACCGAAAATCAATGCACAGCCTCAAGGTCCCATCTTTCTTCTTCACGAATAGGACCAAGGTTCCCCATGATGACACACTGGGGTGAATGTAACCTTTCTTTAGTAGCTCTTTGAGCTGCATTTGCAACTCTTTCAGCTCTGATGTACTCATTTTGTAAGGAGCCTTCGAAACTGGAGCTGCTCCTGGCATCAAATTTATAGAAAAATCGATGTCCCTCTTCGGAGGTAGTCTAGGTACCTCCTGAAATATGTCCTTGAATTCTTTGAGTACTTTGTGGTCTTCCAGATTCGAGACTTCATCCCGAGATGCTTCTTCCACCCGAGCTGCAAATAATTGACAGCCTTTCCGGTAACATTTATTCAACTGCATGGTTGAGATTTCCCTAACAGCCATGGCTCTAGGAATTCCTTGGACTGTTACCTGATTTCCCTCCTCGTTCAGGCATGTAAACCTCTTGTTACGACAATCCAAAATGGCATGGTGCTAGTCCAAACAGTCCATCCCAATTAAGCAATCGTATGAGCCTAAAGGCAGAATGTTCAATTCAGCCTTAGTGCTCATTCCTTTCATGTCCATTGAACATGACTTAACCAATTTAGTGACCTTCCTCTTGGTCCCTATGGCCAACTGCACTAACCAAGACTTCTCATGTTTGCTTCTCGTTAGATGCAAACTTTCCACCAATATAGGATCTACATAACTATGGCTAGCCCCTGAATCAATTAAAATAACAAGTGGTCAGTTGTTGATCGTACCTTCCACTTCAATCATGTGCGATTGAAATTCTTCTTGCTTGTTGTCCAGGGCTGCATAGATCCACGACATTCTTCTGCCCATATTCCCCACTGTTTCATCTTGTTGAACAGTATGTACAGTTCTCGCTTTACCATTTTTATGGGGACAATCTCTGTACTTGTGGTTTCCTGGACAACCCCAACACTGAATGGGCATTAGTCTCTGTCTTTGTGCTCCCTCTTCAGTCATTCTTGGCTCTCTAAATGATGGTTGTCCCTAAAGACTGTTTCTGAAAAAGGAAGGCTTGTTTCCCTTCTGCCTATGTTCCTTCTTAAACTTCCTCTGATCATTCGAAGCCTTCCGAAGGATAGGCCTTTCTCCTTGCTGTTCATACAAGAATTTTTCCCTTCTTATGGTTTCTTCCATGGTCTTAGGATCGTCATATTGAATCGTGTCACTCATGGAAGGTGGCAGTCCACTCAGATACCTCTGAATTTTAACAGCCTCATCTTTGATGAATGGAATATACTTCAGTAGTTCCAGAAAACTTCGTTCATACTCATCAATGGTCATACTGCCCAACTTGAGTTCGAAGAACTCCTTCATCTTTCTGTCATAGTATCTTTTGGTTAGGTATTTCTTCTCAAAATACCTCTTAAACTCCTTCCACGTGACCTCTTTCTCTTTGATGTGTTGCACCTGCACCAACTGATCCCACCACATGGATGCTTTTCCTTTCAGTTGGTACATTGCAATTCTTCCTTCTACATGGGCATAATAATTCTGTAGTTGGAAGTATTTCTTCATGCCAAGCAAACAGGTCTCAACATCTTCCTCCTTATTATGTTCTCCATCGAATGTTGGAGGCTTAATCTTGTTCATCTCTCCTTTCAATTCCTCCTTTCCAGATTTTCGATGTTTTTTGGTAGGGGACGGGCTTGAACTACTGTGTGTCTCCCTGTCAGAATGTCCTTGGGAGCGACTAAGATGTCGACTACCACTCCTCGACCTACTTCTTCTCCCATGGGTTCTGTGACTCTCCGTCTTACTTGAGTCTCTTCCCTTCTCGAGTTTCCTCTCTATTCTTTCTAGGCTCTTCAAAATTTTTATGTTTAATACACCCTGTTGATCCCTGACTTTCATGATCTTTCGGCTATCAGCTCGGTGAGCCTGGCCTCTCTTTGCAATCCTTTAATGATTTTCATTATGTGTCCTTCCTTATCCTTCTCCTTTCCATGCCTATTGGAGTTCGATCCTTCGAATCCCAGGTTAACATCCTTTCCTTCCTATTCATCTTCTGTTTCAGGGGTAATCTGCACCTTTCTCCACTCCATACTCGGTGTTGGTTAACTGGAGTCCTGACCTCCGTTGAACTCTGCACGCGCACTGTGCAATTAAATTCGAAGTTTGTCAGGCAATTAAACCTTCAGGAACAATCCAAAACATTTATAATCCAATACGAACAAGAACAAAAGACATTTCGATTCAAATAAGTTTTCTGAGCTCTCGTTTAGCTCTACAATTTTCGGGTTTTCGAAGCTTTCATTTTTGGCATTTCGGGACTTTTGGGTCTCCGGGTTTTGGGGTTTCGGTCCACGAGGCTTTTAGACTTTCTTTCCTTTCCAACCCCCGACTTCCGAAATCCCGATTTATGTTACCCTCCAGGCCCACATAGTACAGTGGTCACCCACAACTACGGTGGCACATTGCACGTTAATGAGGGTCCACGTCTCTTTTTAACGAGGTCATCGGTTCCACCACTCTCGCTTTTCTCCTCGACCCACTGGCACGTGGTACACATTCATGTGTCCACTTCTGTTCCTAGTAAAATCCAACGGTCAGATCTTTCTCAGATCTACGGCGCAAATTCTTTCGGCGTTTCGGGGTTTCGAGCATCGGAAGTTCGTGCATCCACACATCTTGAACTTCCATTTGCCGAAATCACGAAATCATTGTCTACTAACTTACTTGATCCAACGGTCAAGTTCTTCTTCCCACAATATATGATGTAGATTGTTTGGGAATTTCGGGTTTCAAGGGTGTTCACCTCTTCTCACCTCCCATCTCCCAAAATGTCGATTTCTTCCCGTTGACTATTTTCAAGTTACGAGTCAGCGAAAGGCTGATCGCTCTCCATGCGTTCTTTCTGATGGACGGTCCTGACTAATTCAGTATTTCGTGTATCACAATTTCCACACTCTTGTGCAATTCCAGAGGGCTTTAAACCCAATGCACACTTTCCAGATCTAACGGTCACAAGGGTTCACCTTCCCTCCCGAACAGATTCTAAAGCTCCTACACTTCTGGTGTGGAGTCCTCTCTCCCTGTGGACTTATACCACACTGGTTGCGGTTTCATAACGCCGCTATACCTCATGAGATTAAANNNNTAGGGTCCAAAATTGGCCTTCCAGACCTAATTTCCCCTCGCATTCTTGGTCCAAAGACCGCTCCACTGGCCCATCTAGGTTCAGTGTCGAAACCTTGGCTCTGATACCAAACTGTAGTGCACCTTTTCAGCTACCATGGCTTAATCACTATTAAAAGAAGAATATACCACCACTTTATACATAACTCATACAGGTATTATATGATCCATATGCATTCAACAAATAGACACATTTAAGCTCAGAGTAAAACATATTATTTATTGCTATAATTATCAATCCATAGCGTTTCATATTAATTCATAAACACAACGGAAATCATGATAACATAAGCAGCACAGTCCTGCAAAACATGATTAAGGCATAATTAGATACTTATCTTTTAACAGTGGTAGATTCCACCAACCAAGTGTAGGCCTTCCACGAACCTCCCAGCCTTAGACCGCACTGCTCATCAGCTTAGCAATGGGTCACCCCCGAGCTGGGACTAAGATCCATCTTAAGGAAAGGAATTCTAGGCTAGGCTGAGGTTACAGGGAAAACAACACATAAAATCTGGAAGGATTCTTCCTAGGATGCCATCTTACGCCCACTACTACCAGAATCTCATTCCCCACATGCCTGTTCCACCCGGGAGTATACACCTTAACAAGAACAGTCCATCGGTGCTAATATCCCTCTTTGGGTCTCGGCAATAGGCCGGATCAGGAAGTCTCAGAGCCTGAAGTTGGTTCTGGACACTCTCTATAAGAAACCTCTTCCAACAACATCCACCTCCCTCACCTAGAGAGAGATCACACAAAGGCTCAATCACAACTCGCACTGGCAATCAAGCCATGTGAAGTCCAGCTCTGCGTGGTCACCATAGCCAATTGGAAATACAAACACGGCCTCTCAAACAGGCTCAACAATGGCTCGAGGCCTCACAGTGATGGTTCACAGGAATGCATGATGAGTAATTCCCGCAGGGGTCGACACAGTCTCCACGACTCAGAACGGAGGGTGAGACTGGCTCTTCAGAAACAAACACAGGCTTCCCGGCTCACAGAATAGAGGTGTATCCGGATTTACAGAGCCAAACACAGGCTTTCCAACTGGTTCAACAATGGCGGGATGGTTTAGGTCACGGCTTCGAAGCAGAGCCTCCACTCATAGGTTCGATCAAGCAGACAGACAATGTGCACAGACTATCAAGACAACACGGGATTCTCGAATCTCAGGAACACACGAGGTATCCTTGCAATGGTTGGGTTGGTCGTTCTGTTCAGCGCTCCCTACCGACTTAGGTAGTCGGGTGGAATGGAAGAGAGAGAGCTCTCATGGCTCATATCGACTGTTTTATTTGCATGCACCAGGGCGGACACTTGTCACCCTTGGAACTGCATGCGTTCTGTTGAAATAGATCTTGAAATCTTTTATCCTTAAGGCCTAGATTTTTATTTTTTGAGTCTTTAAGTTTTCGACTTTCCTAAAACTTTAAGGCTTTATCAATATCCTTAAAGCTTTTGTTCCTTAATCCTTAACCCTTGTTAGAAATTGTCTTTTTCTTTCATCATTGTCCATTGAAAAATAAGATTCTTTCATGATAAAAGCCTTTTTTTTCTCTGTAATGTTCATTTGTTGTTTATAATTCTCGAAATTGTTATAAAACCAGGAAACGACCTTGAATGTGTTTTATATTATTGTTTTAGATTTTAAAATTGTTTTCTTTAATCTCATCTCTGGAAATCTGAAGTGACAAATTGATTAAAATCCCTTTATAAACCTTAAAAAACTTTCATTATCCATGATTGTCCCTAGTAGCAGACAACCTAACGTAGAACCCGGACTCCAATACCAAACTAGCATCGCTTTAAACCTATTTAACACCATTTTACAGACAACAACCAACCGGGTAGAACTAGAATGATCATGGGCCGCTATTGAACGTGACATTAGCATCCAAGAACAACAAGAAGCAAGACAAAGACAGTTGAGAAACTGATTTTGCCTTAACCTTCTTTAAAATTACTATTTCTAAATCATTCCTTTAAAATCATTTACGGATGCCTTGACGGTATGTTTTATAGCCTTAAAACATAAACTCAGGAACAACACGTTCCATCAACATGCATCCCCTTTGCATGCTTTCCCTTGCCAGGAACTTATTATAAAAGTAAAACATAAAATGCACATGTTCTTTTTGGAATAATATTAAATATTATTATTCCCAGGCTTAAGCCCCCTAGGCCAAATGCTTAGCTCCTTTTCCCACCTTCCAGCCCCTAATCCCTTGCCCACTCTATGGATGCTTATTCCCCCTTCACTCATTCATCATGGTCTGTCTGCACATGGCGGTGTTTATAATTTATTAATTGTTCTGTGTGATTACATATACAACAGTAGGCTCCTGGCCTTCAACACTCAGGCTCACTGGCCTAGCAAACACATAAGCCTCCAGCTTATAAAAACTTGTCTCACTAGCCTATAAAACATAATTACAATTCCTTTTAGAACATGGTTTACAATGGGGATCGGCCTTGGGAACACTACAAACGATGCATACAGAGGGGGGCATATTTTCGAAAAAAAATTTGTTTCTATCCAACCACACAAACCAACAGACCAGTGATGGAAGAAATTTGAAGCAGTGTTCCCTGGTTGTCCAATAATCATAGCAGGCAGATATAGAAGTATAGTCCCAAACATTGCTGATGTGTTGATCGAGAGTGATTCTGTCCCATACAAGACGAGTGAAGGGACACTTCGTGAAGAGGTGCAACATTGTTTCTTCATCGTTGTAACATAGATGGAAAATGTTGGGGCCAACCCATCCTTTACTTTAGAGGTTATCCTAGGTATGGATTTTGTTTTCTACAGTTAACCAGGTGAACAACTTGATCTTTTGTGGTAATTTCCAGGACCATATGTTTTTCCTCCAACCAAAAAAAATATTTTTCCAGAGTGAGTTTGTAATGGAAGAATAGATATTTTTGACAGTAATGTGTCCCGATCTGTCGCCCCCAGACCACATAAGTTGATCCTCCATGTCTTGTAGTTGAATGCCCGCGCGTGTAAGTTATGTGCAGTATTTTTCCCACTCCATAGTGAGCTCTGTGGGTAGATCCAAATCAAGACCAGTTTTCCAGCCGTCGATAAGAGTCCCAATTCTATTATATTTCCGGGCTTGAAAGAGGTATTTGGTATTTTTTAAATTTCCTGGCTTGAAAGAGGTATTTGGTGTTTTTTAAATTTAGATGAGTAATTAGCTAAGGAGACAGGTAAGAGGCCTGGTCAATTCTTAAAATGCAATCCCTTCCAGGTATAATAGTGTGACCAGAGCCAAGCTTCCAGCAAAGCCATTGTGTTATCCAATTTGCTGATTTAACCAAGTTTCTCCAGATTTGTGAGGTTTCCCTTGTGGAATTTGTCGCAATTCTTAGCCAGGTTGCCACCAATACGTATGGCAGGTATTTGTCCTTAATGAAAGTGCTCCATATGCCTTATTTTGTCAACACACGCCATATTGAGTTGGCGGCCAGTACTTTATTGAAATGGAAGATATTTATGATCCCCCATCTGCCCTTGTTTTTTGGTTTGGCCAGGGTTTCCCAGTTGCATAGGTGTTACCTGTAATGGTTAGTGTTTCTCGACCAGACGAAGTTGTAAGTTAGTTTCTTTAGTTTATCCAATACCAAGGTAGGTATAGCTATGAGGGCCATCCAATAAACCGGTTGTCCTTCTAGGACATATTTGATAAGAGTGTATCAACCTCCTAAGGAGAGCCATCTATTGCATCAGTGTCCAATTTTTTTTTCCACCTTTGCTATGAGCCAGTCCCAATCTGTAGTCTTATAGTATTCAACTTTAATATAATATCCAAGGTATTTGAAGCCTTGCAAAATATGGACAAATCTATAAGGGAAGATTCCCTTCAGTTGTTACAAGGTTTGATCGTGCATATTTGCATAGTGGAATGTCGATTTTGACCAATTGATCTATAATCTCGTGGTGCAGCAGAATATCTTCAAGATTTCTTTGATTTCCCTCCATTCCTGTAGACTATCATTGGTCATAAGAGGACATCATCGACAAATAGAAGGTATAGGATCTTTACAATACTAGAAACTTTGATCCCCATTAACTTTCCTTCTACGTGGCCTTTTTTGAGTAAAAGGATTAATCCTTCCATGACCAGGATGAACAAGAGCGGTGAGAGGGGGCATCCCTACCGCAATCCTCTTCCACTATGGAAGAAAGTGGATGATTCACCATTCACCAGCACAACACAATTTTCACTTATTACGCAACTCATGATCCACTTTATCGATGCTTGGATGAATCCTGATTGAGTCAAAATTAATCTGAGAAAGTCTCAGTCTATGCAGTCAAATTCTTTTTTAAGGTCTAGTTTTAGGATGAGTTCTCTTGAATTCTTGTTTTTTATGTTGTGCAAGCACTCTTGAGTAGTGCCAATAGCATCTAGAATTTTTTGACCCTTTAAAAACCCCATCTATTCACCTAACAATGTCCTCGAGAGGATAGGTTTAATCCTATTTGCAATGATTTTTTATATTAACTTATAACACAGGTTGTAGAGTGCTATCGGTCTGTAGTCGCCAAATGAAATTGGATTATTAGCTTTTGTAATAAGGGTCAAGATGATCAAATTCATTTCCCTAGTCACTTTACCTCGGAGTCTAGAATCTTCCACTAGCTCCAAGAGATCGGTCCCAACTAAATCGAAGAAATGTAGGTAGAATTCTACAATCCAACCGTTAGGGCCCGAGATTTTGTCCTTTGTGAAGGATTTTAATGCATCCAAAACCTCCTGTAGTGTACAAGGAATATCCATAATAATAGAATCATCCTCTGTGACCAATCGTGGGAAGAGCCTAGCCACAATGACATGATCCTGTATATTTTTGTGTGGTGTCACCTCAAAGTATGATTTGAAAAAGCATGTAGTTGTTGTGTTAATTTATTTTTGTCTTCTGTGTGCAGTGCCAACTTCATCTATTATATCCCAAATATGTTTTTGGTTTTTACAGGAGCTTGAAAAATGGTGGAAATATTTATTATTGAGATCTCCGCACTTTATCTAGTTTGCTCTCCTCCGCTGCCTACAAAGAGCTTCTGCGAGGAACAACTGGTTCCTCTCAGATTTTAGTTGTTTCAATTGCAGGTACCTACCCCTAAAGTCCCCATATTGTGTGTCTTCTTGTTGCAGTTCTAGTAGTTTAAACTCCAACGCTTGTAGTCTATGTAGTGTGTGTTTTATGTGTAAAGTAGCCCAACTTTTGATACAAGCTTCTATATGATTCAATTTCCATACAAAGCAATGTTGTATTCCTGGATCTGTCAGAAATATGGGGTCATTCCAAACTGTATTAAAATAGTATTAAAATATTCCTCATCCAGCCAGCTTGAATTCAATTTGAAAGAGTAGGAAATATGATTAGTAGGTGAGACAAATTGTAGAAGAATCGGGGCATGGTTCGATAGGTAAGGAAAATCTACCCAGGATCTGACCCTTCCATCTCATGTTACAAGATTTTCAGAAATAATAAACCGGTCTAGACACTTTAAAAGGGACTACGGTCCCGCTTGTCCATTGCTCCAAGTAGGTGCCAAAACATATGGTGGGAAATCTACCAGATCATGCGCTAGAAATATGAAGTTAAAATATCCAACCAAGGAGTCCTGAGTGGTTGAGGCTCCCCAAACTTCGCCCGCATTTGTAGTAAGATTCATGTCACCAATGATGGAGTCCGAGTCTTCTCATTCACCAACATCCATGAAATCTGTGGTTGTAGGTTGTGTGTTCACTTTAGGAGAGTCCGACCTGGTGGATAGTTCGATCATAGTGTCCTCTAACTGTTCCTCGTCCAAGATGCCAGTGCATAATTTTCTAAGATGACCCATTTGTTTATAGATTGTACATCTGAAGGGTATGCCTAGGTAATCCGTATTCTGGCGAGTGTGATGCCCTCTCCAATCAATTTCAATGGATTATAACAGTCCTTCATGTATGTCGATATCCACCATTACCCTCGCTAGTTTCTTTTCTGGGCCTATGAGGGACTTCGGGTCCACACTAATGAAACGACCAAGTGTATTTCCAATGGCCTCAGGAGATTTTGTATTCCAAAGGTGTAAAGGTAGACCAGGTAGAAGGACCCATAAATGGTGCATACAAAAGTAGTCCTGTGATGGGTCAAAGCTTATTCGCCATCGTTTTAACATAAGGCTACCGCCGTCTATGGTCCAGAGCTGCTCAAGTATGATAGTGGAGTCCTCCGTTGTTTTAAACTGGAAACAGAGCCAACCTCTCATTAGGTAGGTGATCTCTGGTACATAACCCAACAAAGGCCGCCAGGTTGACTGCACCCACTTTGCTAGGTCAGTTCGATAGAGATGTCTATAAGATAATCTACCCATTAGAGAATAGAGACTTAATGATATTGAGTCTTCTAAACCGATGTCTGCTCCAAGAATCATTTTCCTTTTTCTCTTCTTCGTACACCACGGTCTTATGGATATTTTTTTACCCTCGATAGTGTGTGAACCAATCAAGCGTTTGAATCCAGGAGTACCTACAGGTCTCACTAGTGTTGAGGTAGATTTCTCCCCTCGCAGGGTAGTAGTAGCAGGTGGGTCGACCGAGGATAAATGAGGGAGTGGTTTAGAGTAGGAAATCATGTGAGTGGAAGTTGAAGGAGCTTGTGAATGGCTCCGGGTAGGAAGATGGTGAGACAGGTCCTCTGCAGAGGGAGAGTAATGTTTACGTTCAGCCTGGAGTAAATTTGAGGTTTGGACAGGAAAGGTGGTGGAGACCAGTGAAGAAGCCGAAAAGGTAGAGGAGGAGTTAGGTGGACATGAGGTCCCAGGTAGAGATAATTAAATCTTCGCGCGCCTGAAAAGCTCATCAATTGAGGTGAAGAGACCCGCACTGTTCCATAGGGGCTCATCAACAACACCCATGAGTGCGCTGACCTCACCCTCCATTAGTGCGTGTCTCGTGGAGGAAGGAGGATCTGCCACTAGTGTTCCACTTAGTTGTGTTTCATAGTGAGCCAATGTAATGGTTTTAATGTAGATGTGGTAGGACAATGCGATCTGACTAGTGGAGAGATTGGAGTTATGGTGTAGTAAAAGCTAGGTTGATGTCATCACCGGGTAGTCAGTAAGAGAGGATCGCACTAGTAATGGAAGGTCTATTAGAGCCATCACTAAGATAGTGTGCGAAGAATGTTCCTCAAACCCCGCGAGGTAAAGAAATAACTAACTAGGTGGAGTAAGAAGTGGCGCTAGGGTGTAGGACACTCTAGGTCCAAGCTTATCCATGGCCGTCATTGCTATATAGTTGTAGGTTTTTGAAAACCGTCTCCCGTCTGCGCTCTGAAACGACCTATAAAATTTTAGGATATTAATATAACCATCTCAAATTCTACCTAACTTACAACTAGCGGAGAATTTTTAGTGAATGAAATTGATGATGAGTAAACAAGTTACACTTTAAGCCAAAATTATATGTAATCTATCAAAGTGGCCACATGAGTTCTCGTCACAACTCATGGAAGAAAATTGGAAACCAACTAATAAGTTATATAAAAGTGAACATATCAATATTTTATTTACTTAATATTATAGTTAATATTATCAAACATATAAAAATAAAATAAAATCATATGCATAATGCTTAAATTATTATTCTTAAAAATATATAAAGAAATTAGAAATTAAGAATGTATTAATTTTTTTATTTATACAATATTTATAAAATTAAATAAACAATACAATAGAATTTAATTGTATTTAACTAATATTATAGTTAATATTATCAAACATATAAAAATAAAATAAAATCATATGCATAATGCTTAAATTATTATTCTCTAAAATATATAAAGAAATTAGAAATTAAGAATGTATTAATTTTTTATTTATATAATATTTGTAAAATTAAATAAACAATACAATATAATTTAATAATAATAATAATTTAATTGATATTTTTAGATAAAATAATAATAGTAAAGAAGTCTTTTCATTTTTATTAGTTTATAAAAAAATTATTTAATTTTATTATAATTTTTAATAGATGAGTTAAAATAGATCAAAGAAATATTATTAATATTAATGAGAATTGAAAAAACACTTTTTTTCCAAGAAAAAAATTACTCGAAATTATATTATATATATAATTCATTTACACAGCAAGCCCTGTCGAGCTGTTTACCAGAAAATACAAAGAGTTGAAACCTCGCCAATGTTAATAACAGAAAGATAATTCATATCAGAGCAATATAGGAGCAATCCATCGCTGAAATAAGCCTGCTGTCGCCGATTAGGCAGTGATATAAACTCAGTCGGAGAAAGAGCATTGAAAGCTTAAAATCGAAAACACAGATGGGGCTGGCACCTTTACCAGGAGAGCAATGAAGTTTTCAGAGCGCTCGCCCAGCACTTTCGAACAGATTTATGTTGGAGATGGGACTTTCAAGACCATTTTCACAATGGTAGATAGATAATCTCCCCACCTCCCCGCTGAGGGCTCTTTTAGAGAGAGCATCTGCCTCCTTGTTAAATGTTCTAGAAAAATGTTGGAACTTGACGTTCATGAATAGTTTTGTGAGAAACTTCGTTTTGTCCTTCCAGCCTTCAATATGGACCGAGTGGAGCTTGCACTTATTGTTGATCTAGTCTATGATGATGCGCGAGTCTCCAAGAACTAGAAGGTGATCAAGCGACCATTGAGAGGCAAGAGTGAGGGCTGTCCATAATCCCAACAACTCTGCTTTAGTATTCGTGCCCTCCCCACAGTTTATGAACCATTTTGTAGTTCTCTTTTGATGAGTTTTGAAGAAACCACCTGCCCCGCAACATAGGCCAGTAGATGCAGCAGCTCCGTCGAAGCACGCCGGTGTGTATCCATCAGTCAAAGAGATCTCGCAACTCCTGGGAGCGAATGTCTTGAACGAAGAGGGTTGCCAATGGAAAGAGGCCCAAACTTTGTGGGCTACCGCCTGTATAGAAGGAGGATGGCCTTCGAAGATCGCATTATTCCTTTCTTTCCAAATCTGCCAGCAAATGTGAACGGCTAAGCTCGGGGGGGCAAACTTTTGAGTGATCCAATCACTAAGGAAGGCCGTGAACGTAGGACCTCTCCATTCCACAGGTTGGGAGAGAGACTTGGTCAAAAGAAGCCAAACCTCCTTTGTAAAAAAACAATGAACCATGAGATGGTGCACATCTTCAGAATCCAGTTTGCAAAAAGGGCAAATACCAGGGCCCTCCCAGCCTCTATGTCTGAGAGCCTCCCATGTAAGAATTTTCCCTTTGCCCGCCAGCCAAGTAAATAGCTTTAATTTAAGTGGGATCTACCAATTCCAGATTTGTCTAAACCATGAGTGATCAATCTCCAGTCTCATCTGTTGCAGAAAGGCGTTATAGATATTTTTGACAGTGAGGGAGCTCGTGGCATCACCCCCGGCCCAAAGCAAAATATCAGGTTGATCGGTGAGAGTGATCCCGGATCCTTTGAGGGCCGATGTGAATCTGCTCCATTCTATAGCCAACAGATCTTCAAGGGACAGGGAAGCACTGTCCAGCCAGTCATCCAGGAGAGAGAAGGCAGCGATCGGTCTCTTAATTTGTGCTAGATAAGTGCAATCCAGCGCCTCCAGCCACGCGCACAGGAAAGGTGAGAGGATCGATTGGTCTCCCAGACCAAGAATCTTATCACGGCCAATATGAATTTTGGTCCCAGTACCTGGCTTCCACCGTAGCCAGTGGAGAATAAACTGGGAGGACGCGACCATTCCTTTCCAGTATGATGATGCCCAAGGATGAATAAGAGTCGGCTTTCTAATCCAGTCAAATAGGGAGCGGGAACCCAAATATTTGGCTTTGATAAGATGGCTCCAGATGCTATTATCGGTGAGTGCTCTCCAAAAGGAGCTGGCCAGAAGTGCTGAATTGAAGTAGGAGAGAAGCTTTAGCCCCCAGCCCCCTGCCTTCTGAGGCTTGGACATCTCTTGCCAATTGCAAAGATGAAATCGGCGCTTGCAAGCTTGGTCATTCCATAAGAAGTTGAAGGTTAGCCTCCGGAGAATCAAAGTAATCTTAGCAGGTATCCGCTCCAGTGACATCCAGTACACAGCTAAGCCTTCCAAAACCGACTTGACCAGGATATAGCGACCCCCAATCGACAGCCATTTATTACACCAGAAGTCGATTTTTTTTTTGTAAAGTGCCACTAGCCATTGCCAGTCACAAGGTGTGGAAGATACCAGTTTGAGATGGTAACCAAGATAGGTGAAACCTTCACTTAGATTAATAAAAGGAAGGGGGATGATGTCCTTTAAGTGCTGTAGTTCAGTTTCAGTGATGCCCCAATAGTGTACTGTGGATTTTGTGAAATTTAGGGACAGTCCCGAAGCTAGACTGAACAGCTGAAGCGTTTCCTTTAAGACTAGCCATTCACCCTATTCATCTCTCAAGAGAATAAGCACATCATCACAAAACATGAGGTGTACTAGCTTGAAGTAATTAGTGAAGTTAATGCCCACGAGATGTTGATCTTCAACTCTTTTGGCGAGAAGGAGGCTGAGTCCTTGCATAATCAGGATAAATAGGAAGGGTGAAAGAGGGCATCCCTGACGGAGGCCTCTTTCACTCTTGAAAAAGATAGATGGCTCTCCATTGATTAAAACACCAATATTTGCATTTGTAACGCATGAAAGTATCCAATGGCTGAACTTTGCTCCAAAGCCCACAGAAAATAGTATTAATCTTAGGAACTCCCAGTCGATGTTGTCGAAGGCTTTTAGGATATCTAGCTTTAAGACAAGCGCTTTTATATTTTTATATTTGATGCTATGTATGCATTCGTGGGCCGAGGCAATTGCGTCTTGGATCCTACGGCCTTTCAAAAAACCAAGTTGCTCAGCTGTGATACACCTTTGAAGGAAAGGATTTATTCTATTAGAAATCACTTTGGAAATAATCTTGTAAACAAGATTGCAGAGTGATATTGGATGGAAGTCGCTGAAGGCCAGTGATTGATGCTGCTTCGGGATTAAGACCAAAAAAGTGGAATTGATGCTCCCAATAACCTTACCTTTGACGCGCGAATCTTCTACCATCTGGAGAAGGTCCTCTCCCACTAAGTCAAAAAAATGGAGAAAGAACTCAGACGTCCAGCCGTCTGGCCCAGGGCTTCTATCTTTCTTGAACTTTTGAAGAATGTTTTTTATCTCCGACAGAGTAACTGGAGCATAGAGGGTATCGGCTTCCTCTTCTGTAACTATCGAGGGAAATAGACCGGTCGTGTAGCTCTTTTCCTGTAGGTTANGTATTTTTTATGGACCAGATACTCTTTTTAAGTCTATTATAACTTGCTACCTTATGAAAATACTTTGTGTTGGAGTCTCCATTTTTAAGCCAAGTTACTCTGCTTCGGAGTCGCCACGCTTTCTCCTGAGATGAGAGAATAGAATTCCTATTTGATTCCAGCGAGCGTATTCTGTCAGCCTCCTCAGGAGTTAAAGCAGATATAGATGACTTTTTGATAGCTTGTTTAATCCCACTCTCCAGCGTGTCCAGTCGGGCCTGTTCCTCTTTTTTCTTTGTGTGATACCACGATTTGGTGGAGGCCTTCAATGCTTTCAATTTCCATGCAAGGCGGCGCTGTGCATTAGTTTCCAAGTTAAAACAAGGGTCACTCCAAACTGTATTGACCAATACATTGAAGTCTGTCTCAAAGTTCCAGTTATGATTATACTTGAAAGGGGTCGAGCAATTACGGTCTGGAGATCTCAGCTGTAAAAGAATGGGAGCATGGTTAGATAAGAAGGGGTGTTCAACCAACGATGCCGGAAAATTGGAAGAAGACAAGTACTCTTCAGCAACTAGGAATCTATCTAATCTTCTGGCTATGGTGTCTGTCCCCGATCGACCATTTCTCCAAGTGGGGACGAGCTGGTCTGGTAAGATATCAGTCAGCTTATTATTGACAAAAATATTTCTATAAAAAGCTTCAGTAGCCCCCGACACATATCTACCCCCCAAGTTCTCAGTGGCAGATAAGATGATATTGAGGTCTCCACCTAAAATGAGTGAAGGTAAGGAAAGTATTCCGCTATCAGCCAGATTCGACCAGAATCTCTTACGGTCAATACAGGGGCCGTAAAGATTAAGGAACACAATCTCTCGTGAAGTAGCAAGGAAATGTCCCAAGCAAAGGATGCCTCCAGTAGTTAATGTAGGTCTCAAGTAAAAAACACAAGGCTTCCAAGCCACCAATAAACCACCAGAATTACCTATGGAGCCAACGGCCACAGTATACCAAGATGGACGAAAATGGAACACAAAATCTCTGGCTTTCTGTGCATCAGAAAGCGTTTCTTGCAAGAAGACAATGTCTGGCTTTGAACGCTCCAGTAATCTCCTGAAGGAGGCAGCCTTGAGAGTGCCTTCGAATATTCAGGGAGAGCACTATCATTAATTAGATCATGCTATGGCCTTCAATGCTCTAAGGGTCTTTCCTTTCTGGATTGGGATATCTGGAACACTTTGGACAGAATTCAGGAGTTCCTTTTGTTTTCTGGAGCTTCTCATCTGTAGCGGGGAGAGTTTTGTGCCAATGCCTCTCGACCACACTAATGTTTTTTCAACTTTTACCTGCCCTAGGGAGGAAGAACTTCTAGCCTCAACACTGGGGCGGATGAGTTATTTTCCCCTGTAAATAGCCAGTTGAGGATCACTTTCAGGCACGAATGCAGGAGGGGTCGAGGAGGCCAACTCATCTAGAAGGTTTGTATCCACATCTTCGGACTGTCCAAAGCCTGGGGGGTCCAAGGGTAAAGCTTCAGGATTTACAACAGAGGGGGGAGAAATAGGCACCCTGTCCGAAGTAGGGTTCAGTAGTGGGTCGACCGATGACTGTGGAGGATCGATAGGAAAAATATGGGGCTCCTTTTCCTGGATGGAAGTCAGACCAATAACTCTATTAGTGAGCCAAGGAAAACTATGAAAGGAGATCTTTTCTGCCTCAGTGAGGGTCGAATAAAGTGATGGGCAGATCTGGAGAACTTTGTGTAAAGGTGAGTCTGAAGGTCCTGTAACTGGGCAAGGGACTTGTGTGGGAGGCACCTCCAAAAAGTCGAGGGAGGGGTCAAGATCCACATATTCTGGTGGGTTAATGAGAAGATCCCTTTCTTCAGATTGTTCAAGAGTGGACTTACCCGGACAAGTGCTCCGAAGGTGACCCGTTTCACGACAGTTGTTGCACCGAAAAGGGATCCCCATGTAGTCCAGGGACTGTTGGTGCTTACGTCCTCTCCAAAAGATTTCTAAAGTTTCCGACAGACCTGTAGAAATGTCCATCTCCACCAGGAATTTCCCCATTTTTCTCAAGGGACTGGCCAATAAATTAGAGTCAAGAGCTATGAACTTTCCGAGAGAGTCTCCAATTGCTCTGTAGGCCTCTTCGTTCCAAAGGTGGAGGGGGAGGCCCGGAAGTAAAACCCACAAGTGTCTTAGCTGGAAGTAGTCTGTGTCCGGGTTAAATGCCAGCCTCCAGCGCTTCAGCATGAGACTTCTTCCATCGTAGACCCAGAACGATGAGAGTAGAAGAGATGCGTCATTAGGTGTCCTGCAATGGAAGCCGAGCCATCCTCTCTTTAGATAAAGTATCTCAGGTGAGTAGCCTATGAGAGGCACCCAGTTAGTGTTTATCCAGTCAGCCATCTTCTGGGTACATAAGCTCTTGTAAGAAAGTTGGCCTACCAGGGAGCAAGTGGACATTTTACAAAGGTTTTCAAAACCTACTCCATCCCCCAGCACAAGACGGGAAATCTTCTTTTTTTCCTTCCAAACCTTTCGACCAGCGGGAACTCTATGAGCTATGGGGGGAGCTTTAAGTTTAACTTGGACATAAGGTTGTGCAGTTAAGGAAAAGTGCGGAGATATTGTACCTCCAGTTGTAGGTATGTCGCTGTCCAGTTCTTCTGAAGTTGGCAGTGGAGGGACCAGAGTGGATAAAAGCTTATTTGAAAGAGGTGACTTGGCGGGAAAGGGCTGTATCCTGGCTGAAAGTAAGTCCACTTTGTCAAATAAACCTTCCTGTTCCCAAATGATCTCATCGGATGGATGCATCATTTGGTTGGTTAGTGAATCCATAAAGATGACTAAGTGGTCCACCTCCTTACCTCTTGGGTGGGTGATAGTGCAAAAGCAGGCCAAAGGGAAGCTGTTGTGTGACTAGCCGGGTTACAGGTATAAAGGAGGCAAATGGTCTGTGACAAGGGTCAGTAAAAGTGGAACATGACACAGGCATGCCCGCTCATGGATAGGTCTCGATAAGAGTTCTGTCAGTCTGTAAGTCTAAAAAAGGATAAAAAATCCAGTGATCGTGCAGGAGGAGAGTGTAATCTGGGACCAGTCCTGTGACAGTAAAAGACAAAGTGCTAAATGTCAAAGGAAAACTCTATTCAAGGCAAGGTCTATAGAGAGAGTCAAGTGAACCGATAACCGTTTGGCACTCAATACTTTTGAGAGGTTCCTGTCAATGAAACCGAAAACCGTTTGGCACTCAATCTAATGAGAGGATCCTGTTGCCTTCACCAAAGTAATGGACCAGGATTCAGCTGGGCCAGTTAGGTGGGGAGTCATTCACCCAGGAGCTTCTCCCCTGGTTCGCCTGGTTTTTCTTGCATCAATTTTGGCTGCAAAGAGTCAGTTTTGTTGTGCTGATTTTGTGGGGTTCAAAATATTTTTCTGGAATGTTCACTGAGTAATAAATGGTTTTCTTGTCAACCTGGTTTTGTTGAATTGGTGAAAGTTTTGGGTTCTTTGTAGAGACTCATATCAAATCCCATGGATGGTATTTTTATATAAAATGTAATATATATTGTGTGTCCTTTTAACTCCAAATCTATAAAACATTTAAAGATTTGTATCTGGTTTTTATTCTTCTATCCTACTACATTGATTATTAAACATTTCAAGATTTGTATCTGGTTTTTATTCTTCTATCCTGTTACATTGCTTATTTGATAGTAAAACATGTAAGAATTCAGAATTTTCGAATTGTTGTTATTCTTCACTTTCAGTATGAAGAATATTTAGATCTTGGTCAACTGGGATTTTTATCATCCCCGATGGAGGTGGTTTTCTTTTCTTTCCTCCTTTCTTTGTCCCCAAATTACTCTATACTAGAATATTTCCCATTGTTATTGCATCTCCATTCTTAAAACTCTTTTTCTATCGGTTGTGTATCGGATTTAATCTCTGTGGTTTTTCTTTTAAATGGGACAAAGCAGTGCAACCTCCTGAGGGCTGGTTTCTTGAAACTTCCAAGGAAAAAGAAGATAATATTGTTGGCCTCCAGTCATCTTTAAAACGCCATTCCATTGTTTGGGATCTTGGGATATTAAACTCTTTTGCTATCGGTTGTGTATCAGATTCAATCTTTGTGGTTTTGCTTTTAAATGGAAGAAAGTAGTGCAACCTCTTGAGGGCTGGTTTCTTGAAACTTCCTAGGAAAAATAAGATAATATTGTTGGCCTCCGATCATCTTTAAAACTTCATTCCATTGTTTGGGATCTTGGGATCTTGTTGAATTTCACATTTACCCGTCCTCGCTATTTGATTTGTAGAAGGTCTTGGTAGATCTGTAGAACTTTGATTTGTAGTTTGCACTGATTAAGATTATGTTATTGTAAAAATTCCACTTGGGTTTATGGAGATATTTGTTGTGATGTAGAAGTTATTCTTTTACTACCAAGACCTAGATCTTAGATATTACCCAGCAAAGCTTTTCAGATCCTCTAATCCGACCTATCCATGCAAGATCAAGGAGGTGGTGAAACTTTTATTTGATTCTTCATTGGTTAATCTTGTAAAACTTAAACATATCCGTAAGTCTTTTGTTAAAGAAAACAAAATCTTACCTTAACTCATCATCCATTTGCATTGTGGTTTGCATTGTGCAGTGATCAACTTTTATCACTCTGGTATAAACTAGAAATTTTAATCTTCCAAAATTATGGGAGATACTCTTCATTTTATTCTCATAAATATCAAGAGATTTGATTGCTAAAGTCTAGGGAGGTGTACATACTCTAACCCATTTGAATCTGTGACTTCCTAAGAGAAAACACATGTTCTTGACCATTAGACCCACTTAAATTCTATTGTGTCTTCAAGTATCTAAATCTCATCTTACCATTTAATTAGTGATTCAGATCTCACATGAGTTCTTATATGCCCTTCATTTTTCTGAAGTTAAGACCATCTATTAATCTATCATTTCCATTGAATAGAAGTTACAATGATCCCTTCAAAATTTGTTTCTTGGGGATTTCCTTCTATCATAGTCAATAGTTTAAATCAATCTGTTTCTTTATGCTCTCTGTTTTGCATCATTTATGCAAATTGTTGGTAATAAGTAAGCCTCATTAGGAATCCCTTTCCAATCAGAAGCCTTTGTTTTACTAGCTCATGCTGCTTCAATGAAAATACCTACAGGAAAAACCTAAACCAATCTCCTGATGAAAACCACGATTTGGTTGTTGTTCTTCCATTTCAATGTAATAAGTAAATCTTATGCTATGGCCTCTGTAGGTGCACGGGTGGCTGTTAGATGCATGGATGAGGCTGATAATCAAATTTTTTACAGAGAGGAAAAGATAGATGACAATGGAATTTTCAGGATTCGTGTGAATGGTGACCATGCTCAAGATAGTTGTGTGGAAGAGGCACTAAGCAGCCATACTGGTTGCAACACCCATGCTCACACAAACGTCGGCCCTGTTTACCTCACCCACAACAATGGCATTCGCTCTAATGAGAGGTGGACAGGACCTTTAAGAATTTTAGTGTGTAAGAATAATATTTACTCTCCCTCTCTCATTTCCCATTATGATGTTAGAGCTAGACTATTCTTGACTCTCTCACCCGACTGCCCAAGGAAATGGAAGGGAAATGTAAGCCTATTAAAACAAATGTTGCAAGGCAACTTAGTCCCCGCCTTTTATGGGTTTGAAAATTCATAATAATAATGATTTAAAACTAAATAAAATTAAATTATATAAACTGTAAAACTAAATAAAAAAAGTAAAACTTTTAATGTTTTTTGTTTTATTATTTAGATTTGAAAATTAATAAAACAAGTAAAGATCAATTATATATTAATATTAAGAAACCATATTCCTAAAGAAAATATAAACCCATTACATTCACAATAATATCTAAGAATAAAAAAATTGTGAAATATTACATAATAAATTTAGGAATGCTTTTAACTAAATAACCGAATAAAAATTCTACGCAGTTAGGATGAGCTGCTTTAATATAACAATTTTAATTAAAGAAATGTGTAAAAGATGGAAATTTAAAAATGTATTGAAGCCAAAGCAGTAATGAATTCTACAGTTATGGTGTCATATCCCAACCTAAGGAGTTGTAACCGCCGAGAGAGTCAACAATGGTTATTTGTCAATAGTGGCAACCATTGTTTGAATTGACCACTCACCTACTCCCAGTACATGAATTAGAAGAGACACTTTGTTGTGAAGGCTGCAGTGGATAGGAGAAGAAAATTACAGTCTTATTATTTTGATCACTCAACATCTTTGTCAAAGTGTCAAATTCATTAATTTTATAATGAATTTTATACATTGAATGACGTGAAGTTTGCAATAACACATCAAATATATCAACCAATTAAATTGTAGAAAAATATTTTTTCTATTATTAAAAAAAAAATACATATATTGATTTCCTATGTTACACATTGAATATAACACACAAATTTAAAGTCAACAATGAACTAATATAGTCCCAGACCTTTGGCACATACTAATAAGAGAATAAATAGTTGTTTTGAGGTGATTGTTGTAGTGTGTCTATGGAAATGTGAGCTACGACTTAATAAGTAGTAATGAATTGTTTGTCCATCGTTCTTATGAGATGCATCTTGACAGTGAGAGAGTTCTTCCTTGCTTCAATTAAAGAGAACACACTAGGGACGTCGGAACTGTTAAATATAATATAACCTCAACAGTTTGACTATACACTGCTAGTTGTCCTGGCCAGCTATACTTTCTATTCTTGTTTTGCTTGAGCCTATTTAGCTGAGCTATTTCCCTTTGCATAGTACTTCACTTCTTCATGTACTCGTTTTGTACTCTTCTTCTTATATTCTAATATACTGTTTTCTGTTCTATTCTTTTCTCTCTGCATTTCTCGCTTCACAATTTATCATGGTATCAGAGCTACAGTAGTAAGCCTCTTCACACAGGCTAGAGAGAAACACGATCCTTAAACAACACAGAGCTTACATGGATCTTGAGAGCACTCGACACAGACTTTTCACAAGGCTTGGAGAGCTGTCTATCATACTCTCGAAAGATCCTTGCAGGAAACTTCCACGAGGAAGCAGACCGTCATACTTTCAAAAGATCAGCGTAAGAAGCTCACGCGAGGTTGCAGAGCGTACTACGCTCGTAAGTTTCAAGGAGAAGAAACACTAGAAGGAAGCGGAGACTGAGAAGGAAGAAATAGTAAAGATTCTTGTTCAATTTTGAAAGAATCATCAAAGATTCACGAAGAAGAGCTGCAGGAGGCAGGAACTCTTGAAGAATTCAAAGCATGAGTTCAAATTCGTGAAAGATAGTTGCAGAAAGAAGAAGCGTTTAAAGCATTTCAGAAATCATTCAAATTTGTCAAAGATTGGAGCAGAGAACAAAGAACTCGTGAAATTCTTTCAAATCTTTGAAAGATTCATGAATCTTTCTTCCACAGAAGAAAATCCTTGCAAAGGCAGTAAAGCATGCGTCTTAGGTTCAAAGAACAACCGTTGCGGCCGTAAGATTTGTCCTATGAACAGATCCGAGGCAGAAATCCAGTTCAGAAGGGACGAAGAGAGTGCAGAAAAGGCAAAAGAATTTCAACCCTTAGATCTTGCGCAGAGGACTGACAGTCGTTGGATCAGCGAGAAAGAGCACGAGGTTTAGTCCTCTAGAGTGCCAAGGAGAAATTCGACTTGCGAAGTCACAAAATCATCTGGAACGTCCATCAATAGACACATGGCGAGATCTCGACATTTCGCTAACTCGCAAGGTGTAAAGGTCAGAAGACTGTCGTGAGAATTCGCGAATCGCGAAATCACGAGTCATTATGGACCGTTGGATTATGAAAGATCGCGAGCTGTCGATATTATCCCATCACAAAATCAGGGATCGGGAGTTGGACAAGTGAAGGAGACTGCTCTCTAAAACCTCGATACATGAAATCCTGACATCACAAATCACGAAATCCCGAGAGGATTGTGAGCCGTCCATCTCAGAGGACAGGTGGCAGCAGATCCAAGTGCCATCATTTCGGCATTTCGGAGTTCGGGATATTGGAGGTCTTGTTGACGAAAGGTCACGACACTCCACAACGAAAGTCCCGAACTCCCGAAAAGATCACAACCGTCCATTCATTCGGACATGTGGCGGAGATCGAGGAAACCGTCAGCATCTCGGCTACTGGGGTTTCAAGTTGACAGAGGATTTGGAGTCGCAAGTCACGAAATCATGAAATGACGAGGACCATCCATCTTGAGGGGACACGTGGCAACAATCTAGGCCTTCGGGGAAAGTCCCAAAAGGAAAGGGCCATCGACATATTGGGATTCGGCGTTTCGCGAATCATGAGGACGAGATGTCCAGAGCATTTCAAGTCTTGAAATCGCGAGAAGAGATCACTCGTCAAAACGAGGGATCAGGAATCTCCACGGTGAAACCCCCGAAGCAGAATTGAGCCGTCCATCTGTTGGGATGTGTGGTAGAAATAGAGGCCTTCGGAAAAAATCCCGATAGGAGAGTCCATCGGCATTACGGGATTCGAAAAATTGCGAATCCTGAAGATGAGACGTCTAGAGCATTTGAAGTCTCAGAATTGTGAGAAGAGATCAGGACCATCCATCATAGGAGGACGCGTGAGGATATCAAAGCATTCAGGAAATTTCCCGAAAGGAAAAGTCATCTATTGGGATATCGGGGTTCGAGAGATCGGGGATTCCATGGACAAGAGATCCAATACATTTCGACATTCGAAACCCCGAATCCCGTAAAAGAGGTATGACTGTGGTCATATAAGGCAAGGTCGTGTGGACCACGAGTCTAGCCCAGAGGGCTAACTGAAGTTAGAGCACATTGGGATTTCGAAGCCAAAAAACCCCGAAAGAAAGATAAGGCCGCGGTCTTGTGAGAACTGGTCACATGGACTAGGGCATAGCCAGGAGGGGCTAAGGCGAGAAAAACCATATCAGAAAATTAGTAAATCAGAGATTAGGGACTCAAGAGGACAAAGAACCAGAAAAGCTTGTAGTGCTTTAACCTTTAGGAATGTGGTCACATTGAGCGGAGACTAAGGGCCAATTCAAGGCCGATAAGCTCTCATCGGCAATCGGCGTTTTGACAATCGGAAGTTGGAGAGTTCAAAGGTCTCGTCTAATGGAGTTTCGAAACCACTACAAATTACACGCAGGAGACAGGTAAGTAAGAATTTTTTTTCTGTTTTGCTGAATTCCTTAAAAGATGGCGACGTCTAGCAATTTAGTACCAACACAGGGTCCGATTCTTCTTGGAAAGAACTATGAGTTCTGGTCTCTTCATATGAGATCCTTCTTGTAATCACAAGAGTGCTGGGATCTAGTGGATCTTGGATATGTGGAACCAGATCCAACAGCCCTTTCTGCTAGGACAAATCCGCAGATAATTTCTCAGGCAACACAGAGGAACAAAGAAAATAAAGCTAAATTTTGGATTCAAAATTCTGTGGATGATTCAATTTTCTCAAAAATCACAGGCGCTAGTACTTCAAAAAAGGCCTGGGACATCCTTAAATATTCCTACGAAGGAAATGACAGGGTCAAAACAATTAAACTGCAGACGTTGAGAATGCAATTCGAGACTCCAAGGATGACAGAGTTTGAAAATGTGGATCAGTTCATGACCAGAGTCATGGGCATTGTGAACCAGATCAGATTGACTGGTGAAACCATCACTGATCAATGCATTGTTGAGAAAATCCTCAAAATTCTACCAAATAAATTCGAAATGGTTGTAACAACAATCCTTGAATCTAAGGATCTGTCAAGTTTTTCAACCGATGAATTAATTGGTTCTCTGGCGACACATGAGACCAGACTGCATCTCACAGATGAGTCAATCTCCAATGCTTTCAAA
>SNQJ01S0001358.1:224238-241613 GCA_010110895.2 Picea sitchensis
ATTACTAAATAATATTTAATTATTACATTTAAAATGTATAAATGTGTTTATGGTTGTGGATATGCATGTGGGTCGTCAACTAGAAACAACCACATTTATGTAAAAAGTGGTTGATATATGACGCCATTAATTTAAAAAAGTGAAAAATCTGATGAGCGTATACCAACCACTTTTTACATAAATGTGGTTGTTGCTAGTTTTAAATAATATAAAAAATTTGATTTTAATTATTTAACATTTAAATATTTATATTTTATGGTATTTAATAATCAAAATTTTATTTGTTTATATTATATATATAACTTAATATAAATATATTTTAAATAAAAAAATTACACTTTAAAAAAATATATTTTAAATAAATTTAAAATTAAAATAAATTCATTCATCATTTTATTACATTTTAATTTGAACATTTAATTGAACATTATTGTAGGTCATTTTCGATCAGCCTTGTTAGCACATATTCTTGCAAAGGGATATTGTTCCTAAGGTGGGACAACATTATCAGAAACACAGACGAGACCCCAGTAGCCAGGCTCGCAGAGGAATCAAGTTCAGAGAGTCGACGTCAAATTATTTGACTGAGAGTCGGAAAAATATCGACAAATGGTGGAAAACTTCGAGGGGGAAATTACGATTTTCCATGAGCCGTCAGATCAGACAAAGTTGCGAGGAGGATAAGGCTAAGATCCATTCATCTCTTGAAGCTCAGGAGAGATAAGATTCGTCGATCCAAATAGATCTGGAACGTTGGTTCGTTTCGAAATATCGAGGATCGCGAGTTGGGAGAACCAGGTTCTGTCTTGGGTTTCAAATCCCCGATACGTGAAAGCCAGATTGAATTCAGGCCATTGGTTGTCCCAACGTCATTAGGACCGTCCATTTTCGGGGGACGCGTGGAGAGAGTTCAACATTTCACTAACTCGCTGCTGAAGAAAGTCAACAGAGGCAGCAATGAGAACTCACGATACGCGAAGTTCCGACATGCTCGTAAGGTCTTTGGTCACAACCAATGATCATATGAACGAGAAATAAGGGAGGACCTAGTAGGTGTTAAAGTGCCAGTTTGGAGATCAGAGGGTAGAGTGTTGGGCTTGTATTTTTCCAATACTCCTGAGTCCCGATACATGAAGCGCCTTTGGTGTTTAAGCATAGGGTCATAACCCGAGGTTTTGTGGAAACGATGGATAAGAGTTGTGCAAAGGATCGAAGGTGTCTGTATTGATTGCATAAGGAGAGCATCAGGTCTCAAGCCATCGAAATTAATTCGACAAAGTCATGGGCACCGCCTAGAGCATCCACGGATGTCAGGGCTCATCCCGATCCCAATAAAGGCTATTAATGAAACTAAAGAAGTTGGTTGAAACCTCGTTTCGACCATAAATGGGAAGCGTGGAGGCTCGGTCATAGAGACAGGTTCACAACCCAAAGTCGCCCTATCATGATTTTTCCTACAAAGCACATGCTTTCTTAGATCTGTGTCTGACAAAGGAAAGTCTGCACAGTCTGACAGAAGGAGGAGAATCGCAAAGCTTTGAATGCAGTGATCAAAACATGTTTTTGTAGGGAGAAAGTCGCTCTGAGTATATATACTCAGTTTCTATATTTTGTAGTGGTTGATGGTTGATATAGGCTCTCATATCGTAAGTTTTTGATGAAGCATTGGTTTCTCTGGTGATGTATCTATATTTCAGACTTCTTGTTTAATGAAAGTCATCTTGTTTTCATATCTTTGTAAACAATTGTGTTAAAATACTTGGAATTGGAGGATCCATTCGTGGGTATTTGTGTTGTTGTGATGTATGTTTGATCATAGCAATATTATCACCAGTTTTAAGCAGTTTCTTGTGTTATTTTCTCCCTCTTACACTAAGTAGCTCGGAATTGGAGGATCCAGTCGAGCTATTACGATAACATTGTGATCTAGGTTTGATCACTGTGTTGTTGTGGCTATGTCATCTTGGCACATTTCAGTGTTCCGTTTTTCTTCTCCAAGCTATTGGAAGGCCTAATGCCCATAGTAGTCTTGTCCACCACTCTCACCAAGTCTTCCCTCTGCTCATTTTAAACTCAACTTCCAGACTGAATTTAGATCAAGACCTCCTCTACTCGTGCATGTCTGGCCTAGTTTTGTGAGTTAAAGCGATATTCTCCTAGGTATGCACCCATTCAACCACCCCAATTTATTATCGTGACATATAAAACTGATGGGTATTAGGCTTACCTCTGTCGCAATCCAGAGGTGACTTTTGGTGCTAACATTTCTTTAGGCTCCATGGGGGATAGAGTCCTCCCTGCGAGGCTCTAATATCTCCTTTTGCAGTTCTGATTGCCTTCTATTGGGCTATGGAGTCAAGCTCAAAACACATGCTGAAAATACAGGCCGAAAGTAAAAACAAAAATAACCACACATGCTCAAAAGAGATTATTTATGTACAGTCCTAAACTACTTTATTTTTCACATGGTGCTAGCTGAAAGAAAATTTCCACCATAGACATTCAAGTAACTTCCTAACTAGAAGCTCCTTTATTCTGTTGAAGATCACTAGCAGATGATGCAACCGTGATAGAAGAACAGTTACACCCTTCATCCCCTCTTCAAAGGCTGAAGTTGAGATGAAATAGGGTGGATCCAAGGTATGAAGGAAATTCCACTCCATGTACTTGCTGACAGGCTCATAGAATAAGTGGAAAATCCTTTGAAGTGGGTAGGAGAAAGCCTACTCTGTTCCACATCTACTCATACAAGGATGAATATCATTGGTAGACACAAGAGGATGAGATGTTGTTGCAGGATGACTGATCTTAGGTGATGGTTGCTCGTTGATCGGCTTTGGACAGAAGATAAAATTCCCCTTCTACTGCTCCTATGGTTCTTCCTCTTCTTCTTCTTGGCTCTCCCAAGGGTCAGAATCATATTCATCATAAACATGACCTGTGGGAAAGGTCTTCTCTTCAAATTGTTGCTCAGTGGTTTCTGTAGGCCCATGATAGTTGATTTCTTCGTAATATTCTTCTTTAACGAACAAAGGATAAGGATATGTAGTCTACTCTTGGAAGACCTGCATATACATCTCAGAATCTAATTCACAACTATCATATACAGGCTGGCTTCTCCTCTGGTCAGCAAACTACGATGTGGGGCTCTATTTCTCTTCATCTGAATAATCATCATATCTTGGAACAACATGCACATTAGGAGTGGAATGAAAGGCCTCTATGGTCATGGAATCTTCAACGCTATCATCATCAGTAGGCCTGTCAAGAACATCTGCTTAAAAAACTGGAAAATCCTCTGTATTTTCTTCAAAAAGGCAGTAGTCATGATCTTCCTTCAACTCTTCTATCTTTGAAGAGAGATATTCTACCAGATATGTCAACTCACCCAGAGCATCCTACTCCTCTTCATGGTCCTCATCTCCACAAGCTCTATCCGAATCAGCCAAATTTTGATCATTGTCTTCGTATTCCTCATGACAATCATGAAAAATAAACCTACAGGAATAAAAGGCTTGAAAATGCCTAGTGAAGGCTGCATGAAAATCTCCCAGTGAAGAAATGCTAGCGGGGGGTAAAGAATGATACCACTCACGAGTGTCACCTACTAACGAGAACAAGAACATCTTCAACAACACATCCTCATGATGTATCTCACACTGATGCATGAGTTCATGAAAATCATGGAGATGTTGAGCAGGGTTGTCCTCTTTATGCTCACTAAATATGGAAAAATAATCACCCCATTCATTTGGAGTAGGGACAACATTAGGAAAACCATGAACAACTGAAAAATTAAAAGGAGAAAACCTTCGAGATAGGATCTTTTCCATTTCGAACCAGTGGAGTCACCAATCGATCCTTGAATCATGGAGTCACCAAGTGAATGATGCACAACTTTGAATGTGTCTAGTATTTGTCCACCATAAAAGGCCAAGTCCTAATGTTGTCGTTCCCCGAAGGAACTTCTCAATTTGAGAAAGAAGCTGTTGAAAACATTCTAGAGAAAGCTACTCAGGGTCATCTTTCAGGCATGCTAAAAGTAGCCACAACTGAAACAATAAATTGGAAACATTGGAGTTGCCACAGTGGATTTTCTAGGTGCACAATTGCAATCTTTGAAGTACTAAGTTTTGATGCACCTTTAAAACTAGTTAACGTCGTCATTCTACCTAGGTTAAATCTTCAATTTCGTCCTCGGCAACGGCGCCAGAAATGTTAGCACCAGAAGTCACCTCTAGATTGCGGTAGAGGTAAGCCTAATACCCATCAGTTTTATATGTCACAATAATAAATTAGGGTGGTCGAATGGGCACAGACCCAAGAGAATATCACTTTAAATCATAAAACTGGGCTAGACATGCATGAGTAGGTGAGGTCTTGATCTAACTTCAGTCAAGAAGTTGAGTTTTAAATGAGCAGAGGGAAGACTTGGTGAGAGTGGTGGACAAGACTACTATGGGCATCAGGCCTTCCAGCAGATTCGAGAGGAAAAATAGGACACTGAAATGTGCCGATATGACACAGTCACAGCAACACAGTGATCAAACCTACATCACAATGTTACCGTAATAGCTCGGTTGGATCCTCCAATTCCGAGCTACTCAATGAAAGAGGGAGAAAATAACACAGGAAACTGCTTAAAACTGGTGATAATATTTCTATGATCAAACATACATCACAAAAACACAAATACCCTCGACTCAATCCTCCAATTCTAAGTTTTTTAACACAACTGTTTACAAAGATATGAAAAGAAGCTGACTTTCATTAAACAAGAAGTCTCAAATACGGATACATCACCAAAGAAAACAGTGCTTCATCAAAACTTTACAATACGGGAGCCTAGCTCAACCATCCACCACTAAAAAATATAGAAACTACATATATATACTTAGAGCGACTTGCTCCCTACAGAAACGAATTATGATCACCACATTCTAAGATTCTCATTTCTCCTCCTTCTGTCAGACTGCGCAAGATTTCCTTTCTCAAATGCAGATGTAAGACAACATGGGCTTTGCAGGAAAAATCATGACAGGGTGGCTTTGGGCTATGAACTTGCCTCTATGACTGAGCCTCCACACTTCCCATTTATGGTCAAAATGAGGCTTCAACCAACTTCTTTAGTTTAATTAACTGTCTTTATTGGGATCAAGATGAGACTTGACATCTGTGGATTCTCTAGGCGGTTCCCATGACTTTGCCAATTTAATATCGACACCTCGAGCCCTGCTGCTCTCCTTCTACAATCAATACAGGCACCTTCGGTCCTTGGCACAACTCTTATCCATCATTTCAAAATTACCTTGGGTTATGAACCTTTTATTAAACACCAAAGGCGCTTTGTGTATCGGGACCCGGGAGTATTGGAAAAATACAAGCCCAACACTCTACCCTCCGAAATCCTGAAATCCAATCTCCGAGTTGGCACTTTAACACCTACTATCTCCTCCATTATTTCTCTTCCATATGATCATTGAATGTGACCACAGACCTTACGAGCATTTCGAAACTTTCTGTATCGTGAGTTCTCACTGCTCCCTCCATTGACCTTCTTCAGTAGAGAGTCAGCGAAATGATGAACTCTCTCCACACATCCCCCCAAAATGGACGGTCCTAATGATGTTGGGACAACCAACGACCTAAATTCAATACTGATTTCAGGTATTGGGGATTTGAAACCCAAGACAAAAACTGGTTCCCCCAACTCGCCATCCCCGATATTCCTAAACAAACCAATGTTCCAGATCTATTTGGATCTATCGATATTATCTCTCCTGAGCTTCAAGATCTGAATATATCTAAGCCTTATCCTCCTTGGAACTCTATCTGATCCGAAGGCTCACGACAAATAGAAATTTCTCGCTCAAAGCTTTCCACTGTCTGTCTCGATTTCGACGACTCTCAGCCAAATAATTTGACGTCAACTCTCTGAACTTGATTCCTCTACGATCTCATCTAGTGGGGTATCGTCTATGTTTCTGAGAACGCTATCCCACCTTACTCACAATATCCCTTTGCAAGAATATGTGCTAACAAGCCCGAAACAAAAGGAAAGATCTAAGTAAAAATATCGGTTTATAAATATAAAATATTTTTTGAACCTTTATTCGAATGATTCTTATTTGAGATTGTTGAGTTCATTGTACAGGCATGTCTGTACAAAATTCTAGATGAATTGGACCTCCTAGTCCATATGATTACATGCCAATATGCTTGTGTGTTGACAATTTTGGAGAGGATTTAGCATTTCTAAAGGTTAGTCTCAGTTTATAGAAATAGCAATGTGAAATAAAAAAACTTATCATATATGTAAGTTCTCATTTCTCTTGACATGTCACACTTTCAACAACCAATGCATGGCAATAAATGTATGCTTTCTCTATAGCACGATAACACATGTATATGCAACCACACATGGCAAGCTAGCTATGATTTGTCATTTACCTACTTGTCTTGTTATAGATGTGGTGGGGACTATAACTCTATAACAACAGAGCTATTAGATATATGTATAACTTTTATTTTATTATAACTGCATAGTGACAGGTATATGCTTCCATGCAGCCTTGTTTCTATTGTGATTATGTTAGCCTACATCATTCTTATTATTGGTTTTTGGAGTCTTGACTAGGATGAGACTTTAGTATTTTGTCAAATTTAGGTTCTTAAGAACCATTAATTTCATATGGATTTAACACTTAGCAATATTTTCCACCATAAGAGATTCGAACCCTTGACCTCCGAGTGAGGCAATTGACTAAGCACAACGTGCTAGCCAACCGGACACACATGCCACTTGTTAAACCATGTGGTATATTATTTATTTAAGTTGGAATGGTGTGCAAGTTTAGGGATAAGCTACGATCAGAGCGGGATATCATGAGGCCACATGGTTCCACACGCGACCAGAGCTACAGACTAGGAGTCAAGCCAGAGTTTTTGGTGTGAGGGAGGTTGGCACCTAGCCATATGGCATTCACATGCGACCCAGAAAGGGGGGTTAGCACTGGATTTTCATGGCCAATGCTTAACAGATGACCATATGGAATGAACCATATTCCCATGGGCTCAAATAAAAGGGTTTGCACACCTAATTTTCCAATTTGTCGGTTTAAAACCATATTATATGGATTTTTTAGATTTTTTTATGCTGATTTTGGGAGATTTTTTTCCCAAAACTGTGTATCTGGAGCCCTTTTTGAGGCCATATCTTGAGAGGAAGATGGGATAGGATCCCCAACTCAAATACTATATAAATAAGAGGTTTTTGACCAACCAAGAGGTTCATATTAGAAGAATGATGATCATTTTGTGAAGCCATTGAGGAAACAAACTTTGGAGGTTGATTCCAGGAGCTATGCTCAACCTTTTTCATTGTCGTCAGTTGTGTTGGAATCTTGAGGTCGAGAAGAACACAACCATACTAGTTTTTAATCCTTTTGATACATTTCTTATGTAATTTTTAATCATTGAAGATAAATAAGAAATCCTCCCCCACTGAGACAAAGGCCCGAAGACATAGGCAATCTTGACAAACTTCGTTAACAACCTTGTTGTTATGGTTTGTTTTTCTTTATGATTATATTTTGATTTTCATATCTTTATGATGTCTGCAATAATATCTCATTAAGTTCTTCTTCTTTCCTTAATTCTTAAATGGTAATTGAACATATGCTTAAAACTCAATCAAGTATTTAAACATCATATACAGATCAAGTGGTATTAGAGAAGGTTGATAGTTGATTGTTTGAGTTTGCATGATTACCAGTGAAAATATAAGTTGTCGTGAAGGTGAGCGTGTAGAAAAAGATCTAGAGATTGGTTCAATAAAGAGGAATTCTCAGAGTGAGAAGATGTCATTCGAGGAAGGAATGTCTCAGAACGATATAGAGTTGCAAAATATTTTTTCGCCATGTTTGAGATGGTAAAGGTATTATATGAGGATTACTTGGAATAGAAGAGGCATTTCCGTGGGAAATATTAAAAAAAAAGACAAAATTGAAGAAGGAGAGGATCCTCCTAAGCTTCTTCCTTGACCTCCTTCATCTCCATCATCTTCTTCTTCTTCAAGTACAAGTAAAACTTCTAGCACAAGAAAACATTCCCATAAACATAAACATGATATGTGATTACTTAAGCTTAATGTGAAACTTGAATTGCCCATGTATGATGGCAAAGTCAATGCTGAGAGGCTTGATAATTGGTTCATACAAATGGAAGTTTATTGTAGTGTGAAACAAATCAAGGATGAGGCAACCAAGATCAAGTTTCCATCGCTTCGTATTCCAAGTATAACACTCACCTTGTGGCAGAGTAAGTTGCAAAATGGTATGCAAGAAGTTGGTAATGTATTTCCATCACGGCAAGATTTTTTTTTTGCATTTAGAAAGAAATCTAATCCTTTGGGTTATAAGGAAAAGGTTTTAATTGAATGACAAAGTCTTAAACTAAGAAAAGGACAAACAATGCAAGAATACACATATGAATTTTGTACGATGGCATTAATGTTAAATATTCCATTACATACACAATAAAATCTTATGAAGTATATAGGAGGTTTACCTGCACATATTTGTAACACTGTATTTATGTTTGGACCTATTAATCTTGATGAGGTTTATGTTCAAGAAACGTATATTGAAGCAGGGAAAACAAGAGTTGGTGTATCTGGGGAATCATCTTCAAGGAACGAAGACAAACAAAAAGGGAATGGAAAGAAAGAAAATTCAGTGACAAGGAAGGAAGAGAAGGTCTCTTGCAAGCATTGCAAGAAAGAAGGGCATGATGATGACTATTGTAGGCAATTTCATCTAGAGAAGAGACTGATATGTTTCAAAGAGAGGAAAGGGAGGAAACCAATTGCAACAACAACACAACCAACATACTTGAGATATGATTTGGGTGATGAGACCAAAATCACATTAGTTGGTTTGACAGGAATAATTGGTGATGGATATGATTCTAGAAGTAAATTGTTTCACATAAGGGTGATAATGAAACATACTAATATCCATACATTGATAGATATTGGATCTCAATCTAACTTGATTTCATAGGAAGTGGTTAAACAATTGGTATTAAACACTAAGATTCATCATAAAACTTACTCACTTAAATGGATAAGAAACAATCATTAATTGCACATAACAAAGAAATGCACTTTAAAGTTTGCAATTTCATCAAAGTTTGTGGATGAGGTAATGTGTGATGTGGTGCGACTCAATGAAGCTGAAATGGTCTTAGGAAACCCTTATTTGTATGATTGCAAAACAATCTTCTACATGGAACATAATCAGTATCGCTTAGCTAAACAAGGCAATGAATATGTTGTACATGCTCCTCACTTAAAATAAAATCAATCTTTTCAAACAATGGAACAATTAAGGAAGGCAACCTATGCAAGAAACACACCTATAATTGTGCCAAGTAAATTAGTTGATCTTAAGCATGAACATGAGATGGTTGTTGAATGGAAAATAAATCATACGTTGCTTCAAGATAAGATAATGTTGTGAAAGCACATCAAACATATTAGTTTATTCGCAGTCATATTTTTGATGTTATCCCTGCTAATGTTTTCAACATAGATGGTAGTGGCTTCAGTGAGATGTGAACGAGTTCAAGTGGCTAACAATATGCTCTTAGTTGTCATGGTTTTTTTGCAATTGATTTTGATGCGACAGGTGCAGTGGATGGATTTTAAAGACAAAGGATAAGTGGGGTGGCCTATACCATAGTTGATGGCTGGTTAATACTCTTTTGGAGGACCAAAAGGTCTTAGCGGAGAGGCATGATCCAAAATGGATCTAGGATGACCTAAAAATAAAATTTCTTGGAATCGGACGAAACCAATGCCATTATGTCGGGCTTGTTGAGTCGATTTCAGCCATATAATGTTTTCCAAAATTGGACACTGTATGCGAAAGATATCATGTTCTAATTGATTTCCCAAACATGAAAACAAAGTAAAATGGTCAAATTCAATAGGTCGTATAGTTGACATCAGCAGTACAATAGGTGATGTCAGCATGATGTCATGATGAAATCAACAGGGACATGTGGCAACATGAGGAGGTGACACGTGTAACTCGTTTTAGGCATTTTCAAGGGATTATGTGGAACAATAAAAAATTGACATGTGGCACTATACAGACACTGACGTGGCCCAATGACATGTTGACACGTGGTAGTACGAATGAAATATGTTTGTACAAATGCTAACGTGGCAGGGTGACTCAGTAGTACATATGTTGACGTGGAAGGTGATTAGTGAGGTGACTTGGATGTATGGATACTGACATGGAAGGCCCATTGTACGACATGTGGTTGTATGATAATGACATGGCAGGTTATGTGGTAGGTGACTATGCATGATGATTGGATTGTATGGGCCAATCTAGAGGTGACATGTGGCCCAATCACAGGGCACCACATGGCACGCTGGATTTAGCCAATGTGGATTGTGTAAAAAAAAATTGTTCCCCCTATGAAGGATTCAAAACCTTGACCTTCGGGTGAGGCAACAGACTAACCACAATGCACTAGCCACCTCGATGCACATGCCACTTGTTAAACCATGTGGTATATTATTTATTTAAGTTGGAATGGTGCACAGTTTTAGGGATAATCTATTGTCGGAGGGGGCCATTGTGAGGCCACATGGCACCCCACATGACTAGAGCTATGGACTAGGAGTCAAGCCATAGTTTTTGGTGCGAAGGAGGTTGGCACCTGACCATATGGCATTCTCATGTGACCTAGAAAGGTGGGTTATCACTAGATTTTAGGGGCCAACGCTCAACACATGGCCATATGGCATGCCCCGTATGTTTAGGGGCTTGGAGAAAAGGGGTCGTGTGCCCAATTTTCCAATTTGTGTGTTTAAAACCATATTATATGGATTTTTTTATGCTGATTTTGGGAGGAAGTTGGGATAGGATCCCCATCTAAAATCCTATATAAATCAAAGGTTTTTGATAGAATAGGAGGTTCATATTAGCAGAATGATGATGAGTTTGTGAAGCTTGAAGCCATTTTTATTCATGGAAGCCATTGAGGAAGCAAACTTTGGATTCCAATTCTAGGAGCTACACTCAACCTTTTTTAGTGCCAAAAGTTGTGTTGGATTCTTGAGGTCAAGTAGAACAAAACCAAACTAGTTTGTAATCCTTTTGATACATTTATTATTTAGTTTTGAAGCATTTGAGAGAAATAAGAAATCCTCCCCCACTGAGACAAAGGCCCAAAGACGTAGGCAATCTTGTCGAACTCTGTTAAAAACCTTATTGTTATGGGTTTTTTTTTCTTTATGATTATATTTTGATCTACATTTCTTTATGGTGGCTGGAATAATATCTCATTAAGTTCTTATTCTTTCCTTAATTCCTAAATGGTAATTGAACACATGCTTACAACTCAACCAAGTCTTTAAAGATAATTTACGAATCAATAGTGCAACAAATCTATCATGGTGCACTAGGCTCTGAGTCAAGGATGATATACCTACATGTACTTGTTGCAATCCCTCTGTAACATAAGTTTTTTCAGCATGGGGGGTTAGGCCTTCACCTGGGGAGATTAGGACCTAACATGCGTTAGGGATGCATGAAAGTTATGATGGTTCTATCACCTGCTATCATGTTCAAAATGTAAAATCTTATCATCTAATTTTCAATTCCATATCCAAGTCAATAACTTATAATGTTAACAAAGGCTCCACTCAATATGCTACTATAACCACTACTTCCACTTGCTCCAAATTGATGAAAATTAGAAATCAAATCAAACCTATTAAAATTAGTTATAGGTACCTCATAATTCAAAGACAACCAATTTGTGGCTTGGGCTGGTCCATCTCTAGTGTTGTTTGATGCTCCTTCAATAGTTTGGGAGTATCTTCTTCTTCAAAGAGGCGGCGTAGATCAATTAGTACATTTCCTATGTCAATATTCTCAGGTTCTTTTAGTTTGGGCTATAAATTTTGTAGGTAGAGACAAAGTAGCCTCAACCCTAACATAGCGAGTCCCACTCATTGATGTGTCCCTTGCGACTATAGGATGGGTCCAAATCAACTATTTTTCTATGCAATGATCTAAAAATAAGTATAGTAATATTAGGTTCGAGCAAGTTCAATAAGAAGTAATAAAGTAGAAACACACCAGCCAAAGACTCAAAGGAAATTATGCATCAAACTCAACCTCCACTAGTGGACATCAAGTGGGACTCATCATTTGTTGTTGGACATGTAACAAATAGTTATGCCATAAATATGAAATAAACATGGAATCGGTGTAAACATTTAATGTTATGAATTAATGCTAACCTCAAGTATACCATTAATCTCCCTCAGTATAATGCATATAAATATATCATATGTTTCCTAAGTTTCAAACGGAACATTTCACAAAAATTGTCTCTTGCCTTAATATGAGGCCAAACAAAACCTCAAAGTTTTGGATTGAATAATCAAAAGTGTTTTAAGTATTTGATATGTCAATAAAAAGTGTTCAATGGAATATGGAGCTTAAAATTTGGGTTAAACCTCTTGATAATAACCACATATTAGAAATTTCCCTTCCAATAGTGACTACTTTGATCATTTTGAAGACATAAAGTTACTAGATTTCTATTAATTTCAACCATTATACTTAATATCCAATGGATCCTCTAATCTTCAAGAAGCTAAAAAAATACTTCATTATATTTAAGTTGCCTTGATTGCTTGAGAACACAACTCAAATTCATAAAATTCATAATTAAAAGATAAAATCCTATAAAGAAAAGTAGTAGTTCATGAACTCGAAACCCCCAACTCAATACATAGGATACATACATGGATGTGAAATAGACAACATAACTTCACTATCAACATTTTCATGTTGGAAAAATGAACAGGGCAATGAATGAACGAGATAGAAAACAATAGAAAAACTAAATAGAGAAATGGGAAAACTACAATTTTAACTCAAATGATTGCCACCCATTAACCCAATTTTGTTTTTATTTGCCACCCGTTAACCAAATCAAAACTAGATTATTTATTAATTAATACCTAGGGAAATGAAAACAATTCAACATAAGAGATATAATTTCTTATACAAATTTCAACATTATAATTTCTTATACAGGTTTCAACATTAAGAACAATATGCATTATTACGATTTCATTCTGTATGGTTTGTATTCATTTTTCAATGAAATTTAAAATCGTTCCAGTAAATGAATGTTAATGAAGTTCACTGTATTTTAAAATCTTTAAATGTTAAATTATAATTATTTAATAATTTTAAATAGTTACTATTTTATAATTATTTAATAATTGATTTTCTATATATATACTATTTTATAACATTCAAACTATTTCGCTCGAATAATATGATACTAATCAAATTGCTACGATGTTGTATATCTAAGCATCGCTACGGCAAAAACAGGTTCTTTGTTTATGAGGTTCTTTATGTTTTATGTGATTCGCGATAAAAGTTTGAGGTTCTTAGAACAATTGTAATTGGATCATCTTGTATATTTCAAGGTGTTATCTGCAAGCTGAAATGAATTCTTCATGAGCTCGAAGGACAAACTAGGTTACAAGAAGTCCAGCTGGAATGGATGGAGTGAAAAATTTAAATCAATTCTAAAATATGTGGAATAAAACTCTTCAAAAGAATCGAAATTTAGATGCCAAAATGGATCATACCTCCGGCCATTGATGTTGCTTTCGTTTGTCTAATTGTTGCAGAAGTTTTCCCAGTTCCACACTAATTTTTTTTTCCTTTTTCTTTCCGTATGGCACTTCCAAGCTCTGCTCACTCTAATTGATGGTGTAAGACTAAAGGAAATTGATTGAATGAATTAAGCAAGCTTGGGGACCAAAACAAAGTCTTTATAGCCAAGCTTCCATCAAGCTTCTGTTGGTTAACTGTTAACTATTCCACATATCTAGGTAGAGAACAATATCGAGTAATGGACCATTCCAGAAGCTCCCAAACAAGAAAATGGTTCCAGTTGGTTTCCAAACGAGCTGTGGCAGTTGAGTAACAGTTCAGGTTGGTTTCCGAATGAACTGTCGGCGGTTCGAATAGGGTTCTGGTTGGTCGAATGAGCTGAGTTTCAAAATGAGCTCCGACGGTTCAAAACAATTATGGGAGCTTACATTCTCCCACTTGGTCCATACTTCCAATATTAATGTCTCATCTTAAAACCTATTGATAATCTGTATTAAGTAATAGATACATGAATCATGGTGATAAGTCCTCTTATGATGAGTATTATCTTACATGTATTACTATGTATTTATTTCTTTTATAATTTATGTGGCAACAATTTCTTAATGAATAAACCTTATGTTTATTCTTGGTCCTACACAGATGAATTCTCTCAAACCAAATTAAGGTGCACATAAATATGAGGAAAACATCACAATAATTAAGAATTTCATTAAAATAACATTGTCCATACAATGAGAAACTACATAATGGAACCAAGTCCCATATTCATACATGTTCCTTGAATTTAAATGGTGGCATGCGCTTAGTCAAAGGACCAACTATCATTAATTCAGCACTGACGTGGTCAATGACCACTTTCTTTTCTTTAACACATTCCCTTATGGCTAAATATTTAATGTCGATGTGTTTATTTCGACTCCCACTTTTGTTGTTTTCAGCCATAAAAACAACAGCTGAATTGTCACAATACATTTTCAATAGCTTGGAGATAGAATCCATAATTCCAAGCCCAGAAATGAAACTCTTAAGCCATACACCATGTAAAGTAGCCTCAAAATAGGTGACAAACTCGGCTTCCATAGTGGAAGTGGCAATCAAGGTCTGCTTGGCACTCCTCCATGATACAACTCCACCGACCATCATAAAAATGTATCCTGATGTTGATTTGAGTGAATCAACACATCCAGCAAAGTCAGAATCTGAGTAGCCAATTACTTCCAAATAGTTCGTTCGTCTATACATAAGCATGCAGTTTTTGGTTCCTTGAAGGTACCCCATTACATTCTTTGCAACTCTCCAGTGTTCTATACCTGGATTACTCTGATATCATCCCAACATTCCCACAACAAATGCAATGTCGGGTCTTGTGTAGACTTGAGCATACATTAGGCTTCTGACAGTAGAAGCATATGGAATGTTCTTCATTTGTTCTCTTTCAAAATCATTCTTCAGGCATTGGTTCAAATTGAACCTATCACCCTTCACAATGGAAGCTATACTTGGTGAACAATCCTTCATCCGAAATCTCTCTAAAATTTTATTAATATAGGTTTCCTGAGACAGACCCAAGATGCCTCGAAATATGTTTCTATGGATATTAATATCAATGACATAAGATTCCTCACCCATATCCTTCATATCGAAATTTTTAGAGAGGAATTGTTTCACCTCATACAACAAACCCTTATCATTGGTTGCTAGCAAAATGTCATCCACATATAAAACAAGAAAACAAATTTTACTCCCACTAACTTTCAGGCATATACATTGATCCATAATGTTTTCTACAAAACCGAAAGAAGAAATTACATTATGGAATTTCAAATACCATTGGCGGGATGCTTGTTTTAAATCGTATTAAGGATTTCTTGAGTTTGCAAACCAATTGCTCACCATCACTAGAGGGGAATCCTTCAGGTTGTTTCATGTAAACCTCCTCCTCTAGATCTCCATTGGGAAATGTCATTTTCACATCCATTTGTCACAACTCCAAGTCGAAATGGGCTACTAATGTCATAATTACACGCAAGGAATCTTTCTTAGATACATGAGAGAAAGTCTTTGTGTAGTCAATTCCTTCTTTGTGAGTGAATCTTTTAGCAACAAGTCTTTCCTTGTATCTCTCAATGTTGCCCAATGAGTCTTTCTTTTTCTTAAAGACTCATTTACATATAATGGCTTTTGCACCATTAGGCAACTCAACAAGATCCCAGACTTCGTTACTCTTTATAGAATTCATTTCTTCCTTCATGGCATCATACCATAATTTTGATTATTTGCAACTCATGGCTTGTGAAAAAGACTCGGGATCATTTTTGGCTCCAATGTTATAGTTAGATTCTTGCAGATACACAACATAATCATCAGGAATTTCTAATCTCTTTGGTCTAGTAGATCTTCTTAATGTTGTACCACCATCTTCCTAAGAAGTATGTGGTTCAAATCATTGTTCAAAAGTTCTTGGAAACTCTTGAACTACCTGATCTACTGGAATGTCATTAGCAGCTTGTGAAACTTCAACAATTGGTTGTTCGACGCTAGTTTGTACTTGAGGGGTATTGTGAACAATAACCAATCTATCACTTGGGGTGGAAGGTTGAGATTCTGAATGATCCTTCTCAAAAACTATGTTCCTGGTTTGATTGCTCCCACTATTCAAGTCATTTTCAAGAAACTTTGCATTTCTTGATTCCACAATCCTAGTGCTATGAGATGGAAAATAAAATCTGTAACCTTTAGACCTTTCAGCATATCAAATGAAATACCCACTAATGGTCCTTGGGTACAACTTCTTCTCTTGTGGATTATAGATTCTCACTTTAGACGGGCATCCCCAAACGTGCATATGTCGGAAACTCGGTTTCCAACCTTTCCATAATTCAAATGGGATTTTAGGAACAACCTTGGTTGGAACTTGGTTTAATATATACACTTCCGTATTAAGTGCTTCAATCCACAAGGATTTAGGAAGATTGGATCTACTAAGAATACTTCACACCATGTCCAATAATGTTCGGTTTCTTCTTTCTGCTACACCATTCTGGTCGGGTGAACCAGGCATGGTGTATTGGGCAACAATCCCATGCTCTTGAAGAAATTTTACAAATGGCCCAGGTGCTTGTCCATCTTCTGTGTAGCTACCATAATATTCTCCACCTCTATCTGATCTCACGATCTTAATTTGCTTGCTGCATTATTTCTCTACTTCAGCCTTAAATATTTTAAAGGCATCTAATGGTTCGTTCTTATTATGAAGCATGTAGAGATACGTTTATCGTGAGTAATCATCTATAAAAGAGATGAAGTATCTTTGACCATGTGAGTCCATGTTTGGACTACATATATCAGTATGTATGATCTCTAATATGCCCGAACTCCTATTGGCACCTTTCTTTGACTTGTTGGTCTGCTTTCCTTTTATGTAATCCACAAAAGTCTCAAAATCAGTATAATCGAGAGTATTAAGTACCCCTTCATTTACCAATCTTTTAATTCTTTATATGGAGATATGACCTAGTCTCTGGTGCCATAATTTAGAGGAATCATCATTAATAACACATCTTTTAGTGCTAGTGTTAACATGCATTGAATCATAAATGACATTGTTTTGTAAATTAATGCAGTAAAGACCATCAGACAAAA
>SNQJ01S0001358.1:247995-260395 GCA_010110895.2 Picea sitchensis
AGACGATGTAGACCCTCTCGACATTTCTCATCGAGGGGTTGTATAGAAACAAGGGATGCTTAGTCAAGAGGAGTGAAGAGAGCATATGAATATGAGAGTTTAAACTAGTTGTTGTTAGCATAACTATGGGACCAAATTGTTGTTTTTATCATCCCCGGTAAGGGATCAAGATTGAAGATGGCCTTTATGTAGAGAATTTCCTAGAGCCTAGGGATAACTTCATTCTGCAACCCCCTTACACACTTAGACATTGGATGCCTTGCTTGAGGATCCCCTTTGGCTAGTTCAGAGTTGGCTCCCATTAAATTTGGGTGGAAGCTAAGCACTAGATTCGGAGGGAGGATAGATTATGTTGGATCCACCATAGACATGATGGAAAACATATATAACAAATTTATATTTAATTTCCACTGCTATTGTGATATACATGGTTAGTTCAGTTACATATTCAGAAAGTCTTATAATTCCCCTGACCCAGTTTTTTCTTGGTATCCAAACTAGAGGTGATTGGAATTATGCTTAGGAGAATCCCGCGGGCTTAGATCTCATGTCTTCTACCCATTTTATTGGACACTACTTAGAGGATTACATATTATTTCTCAATGCTCCCAGTAGAGGAAAACACATTTTTAGCCCCCAAATCTATTACATCTTGGGGCATCATCCTACTCTTGACAATGAGACCCATGTAGAGTAGTCGACTAGGATTTCAAGATAATTTATACTAGACCAATAGAAAACCCTCCTCCATTAGCACTCGAGAGCAGATTACCTATTCTAGAAAAAGAGGAATTCCCTATGCTAGATCCAATTCTTCTAGTGATTCATCTATATAAAGATTATTTTCTTCAAAACTAGATATTAGCATAATCATGTCATTAGTGGATACATCAAAGTAGGTCAACCCCCCAGCTCATTACTTTGATGATAGCCTTGAATTCTTGTCTTTATACTATATTGCTTTTTGTGTTTGTAGGAGTGACCTTCACAATTCCACTATGTATTGTAACTTATGTAATGAGAAATATTTTTAACTTAGTTTATTAAACCTTACTAAACTTATCTTATGTACATCCTCAAAAATATTTCAAAGACCATTACATCAGCAAGAATTCCAAACCATTAAGTTCTGATGTAGAAAGAGTGTGAATAGAAGGATTGTCTCACTATCACTAAGTAACATGTCCTAGTAATGGCATATAATGCCCATGTCTAAGTGAAGATTGAGGTTGGGGTGGTTTGACTAGATAGGTAAGAGGTAGGTCTTGCATCTAAAACATGTTGAAACACATTTGTATTTTGGTTTGTATGAAATAAGCAATGGTTAAAATTTACGATATGCTTCATGCAATGCATAAGCATGCAAAATGAATCTATGCAAGATTGACAAGTACATAATCTCTACTAGAATGCGTATTCAAATATGCATGCACTATATGTGGAATTGTGTTCTCCCTTGTTGAATGTCATGTTCAAGGTGAAGATTGTGGCATAATCAAAATTTGTAGGAACATAGCACAACAACATAATTCATAAATAGATAAAAACCTATCTCAATGAATATGGCATGAATTTTTAAAGGCAAATGTATGTTCTAAAAGTAATAGCTTTTGAGACAGGGAGCATTAATGTTTGATATATTTACCATTTAACAAAGACGAATTATTGCCAATATTATGTAGGTTCTTTGGAATAATTACGGGACAACCCCAAGCCTACCCAACTAAGGAGAACTTTCCCCATTTATAATGAAGGTAGTTTAATATTCTAAGGACTTTATCACCAACTTGGAACTGCCTAAGCATAAATTTCCTTTCACATGTTTGCATTTGCATTTTCATATATTTAGTAAGTTATAAATCTCTAATACATATTTGTCAATCTATTCTAACTATAGAGGATAAACATAGTGAATCTCATCCAAGGTTGATGATCTTTGGGTAAATATTATTAATGAAGGAAATGCATTTACCTAAGTCTTCTATCTTCCTCAAAAGTAATTTTAATGTTAAAACATTACTTTTCTTTATCTTATTAAGAGAACTCAAACTATCTACCTCGATTGTGATTTTTTCCAATTGTTCTATTTTGTAAATTTAAAGATATTCAAAAAAGATATTAAATAATGTCAAGGATAAGTTTATTATAAGTTTATTATGTGAACTAGTAAAATCTACATAATAGTTAATCAAAGTTCTTATTATTGTTTAAATTCCATTCCTTTGTGCATTAATTTGTAACTTCTTACACCTTTTAGAAGTAGCTTATTTAGGTGGATATGTTATTCTAACACTTCCATGGATGAAGATACAATGTCTTAGATTTAATCAACTAGTTATTGTGATTTACAATTTCAGTTTTTTATGTTTTTGAATGATTTTATTCTTTCTAGCATTATCAATCACTCAAATAATCACATTACAAAATATGCACAAGAATATCAACCTGGCCAAAAACATATAAAACCATACATAAATTTCATTTGGTGCCCTTATACAATCTTATTCAAAAATATCATTACTCTCATATTTCTTAAGGAATCACTTTTTTCATTGGATGCCTTGGTTGAGGATCCCCCTAGGCTAGTTCAGAGTTGGATCCCATTAAATATGGGTGGAAGCTAAGCACTAGATCCCGAGGGAGGATAGATTATGTTGGATCCACTGCATACATGATGGAAAACATATATAACAAATTTATATTTAGTTTCCACTGCTATTGTGATATACATGGTTAGTTCAGTTACATATTCAAAAAGTCTTATAATTCCCTTCAACCACATCTTTTTTGGTATCCGAACTAGAGGTGATTGGAATTATTCTTAGGAGAAGCCCTCGAGCTTAGATCTCATGTCTTCTACTCACCCATTTGATGGGACACTGCTTAGAGGATTACATCTTTCTTCTTGGTGCTCTCAGTCGACAAGGGAACCAAGAGGCAAGTAGATGAAAACACATTTTTAGCCCCCAAATATTTTAGATCTTGGGACATGATCCTACTCTGTAATGTTCTTGACTTGGCTAGTCTAGGAAACACTGCTAATGTGTGTGTAGGATCAAAGGTTTACAACATACAAATAATAAACACGAAAAAGGACTACAATTTTGTATTATGATATCTCTGTGGATTACAAAATGGTCGAATGTGGCTGAATAACTGACAATACTTGAATAGATAAACATACAAAGGATCTTAGCCGAAATAAAATAAGCTACTGCGGCTGAATAAAATAACAACACTCAGCTAGATCAAAAGACAAAAGAATCTTATCCGGAATACAAATAAGCAACTAAAAGATAATACCCAGAATATGGGAGAACTATGAAATCAATGAAGAATGATGGAAGACCTGGATGATCTTCCCGGTGACTAGGGTGTGTCTTTCAACACTGAAATCACCCAACTGGTGTCTTCCTCCCGGAATACACTGAACTATCTCTCCTGAGATGCACCTCTTCTCCTCAATGACAAGTCATAATCTGCATAATGATGAATTAGGTCCTTGACCCTTCCTTTATAGCTTTCCAAAACCCTAAATCATGTTGAAACCCTAAATCACTCTTGAAACTCTAATTCATTGTTGACTTCTATTTTTAGCTCATAATGACTTAAAAGTGTTGTTAACCCTTGTTAGCTCAATGTCACTTTCTGAATATAACACCTGTGACTAGAGTGACCTCTAGTAACCCTATTTACCCCTCTTTGGCCCTGGCTATATTCTAATGGGGTGGTTTAGACCATTAAGCCTCCTTTTCTGGAGCTCCTATTTGGAAAGGGACATTACAATCCTCCCTTCTTGAAATGTTGTCCTCAAGTAATACCAGTCCAGGGTGATACAATACCTGCTCACTCTCCCAAGTAGCGTCCTCTACTAGAAGCCCTCTCCATCTGATCAAGCACTCTCTGATTACCCTGCTCCTTAGTTTATTCTCTCGGAACCCCAAAACCTCCTCTAGAAATAACTCCAACTGTCCCTCCTCATCCAACAGGGGAAGATCCTCTGATGTGTTAATGAATTGTCCCACTGCCTTTTTTAAGCAAGACACGTGGAACACATTATGAATCTTTCTCCCCTCTAGAATCTCTAGCTCGTAAGCAACCTCACCTACTCGACGCATGATCCTGTAAGGACCATAAAATCTGGGCTTGAAATTCTCAGCTCCACTCTTCTTTAGAGATGACTGTCTGTAGGGTTGGAGTCTCAACAAAACCAAATCTCCAACCTCAAAGCTGCGCTCTATCCTGTGCCTGTCCATGCTTATCTTCTATCGATTTTGCGTCGACTGTAGGTTCTCTTTCAACAATTTGAGAATCTCCTGACTCTCTATGATCCAATCCTTGGCCTTGGGAGCTCTGCTCTCCCCGAAGACCAAGTCTACCAAAGTGGGAGCATCATATCCGTACAATGCTCAGAATTGTGTCATACCAATGGACATGTGGAAGGTGGTGTTGTAGAAATTTTCCCCTAAATGTAACCACTTTACCCACGTTCTCTTCTGTCCTCCTACATAGTTCCTCAAATACCCTTCAACCCACTTGTTGACAATCTCGATTTCCCCATCTGTCTGAGGGTGATAGATGGTGCTAGGTGTCAACTTTGTCCCCAACAAACGAAAAAACTCTCTCCAAAATGTCCCTATGAATTGACTATCCCTGTCACTGACGATGTTCTTCGGCAACCCATGAAGTCTGAAGACCTCCCTGAAGAAAATCTCAGCTACCTGAACTACGCTGTACTCTGTCGGTATGGCATAGAAGTGAGAAAACTTGGTCAATATGATGACAACTACATAGATACAATCCTTACCCTGGACCTTGGGTAGACCGTTGATGAAGTCCATAGATATACTCTCACATTTCTTCTCTGGAATGGGGAGTCGTTGAAGTAGCCCTGCTGGAAGAGCATGCTCTGACTTTTTCTACTGGCAAGTCACACACTCGTTGACATGTCTCATAACGTCTTGTTTGAGGCCCTTCCATGAGAACCTCTCTCTGATCTATCTGTAGGTTTTGAAAAACTCCTAATGGCCTACTAGAGGTGAATCATGCACTGTGGTGAGGATTTTCTTCTTAAGTCCTGAATCTGGAACCAAGTAAACTCTATCCTTGTAAAATATGACATCGTCAATGACCCTATACCATTCATCCTGTATCTTCCCATCCATCACCTCACAAACGAACTTGTTCTTGAAATATTCCACTAATAAGTGGGATTTCCAATCTACTGAAATCTCCATCAAATAACATGCCGCGGGTCTCCTTGATAGTGCATCAACCACAATGTTCTTCTTCCCCTTGACATACTCTATGTCAAAGTTGAATACCTGTACCTTCGTCACCCATTTTTGTTGGCGTTCACTGTGGTCCTTCTGCTCAAGGAAATACTTCAAAATGTTGTGATTTGTCTTGACCATGAATTTGCTGCCCACCAAATATTGTTTGAACTTGGTCAAGGAATGCATGATTGCAACATTTCCTTGTCATAAATGGAGTACAACCTCTCAAGTTGACTAATATTCTGGCTCTCGAATACAATCGGGTGTCCTCCCTACATCAAAACTACACCGATCCCTTCGTCGGATGCGTCACTCTCTAGTACAAATGGCAAGGTGAAGTTTGGTAGTACCAACACTGGACAAGTGCCCATGACATCCTTCATGTGATCAAAGGCTTTCTATGATTTCTTGGTCCATATGAAGGCCCCATGCTTGGTAAGATCTGTTAGTGATGTTCCAGGTTGAGAAAAACCCTAGATGAACCGCCTGTAATAGCTGCATAGCCCAAAGAAGCTCCTCAATTCTGTCATGTTCTTGGGCATCGACCAATCTAGAATGGCCCTGATCTTCTCTTGGTGCACCTGTACCCACTGTTCACTGATGACGTGGCCTAAGTAAATCAACTCTGTCATATCAAACTTGCACTTGGACTCTTTGGCATATAATGACTGTGCCTCCATGATGCTTAATACCTCATCTAGGTGGCCCATATGCTCTTGCCATGACCGACTATAGATCAAGATGTCATCAAATAAAACCAAGACGGATTTCCTTAACTGATCCCTGAATATATGGTTCATGCAAGACTGGAATGTAGCATGTGCATTGGTTAGCCCAAATGGCATAACTAGGAGATCGAAGTGTCCAAAATGACATTGAAATGTCATCTTTTCTATGTCCTACTCTCGGATGTTGATCTGGTGATATCTAGAGCGTAGACCAATTTTTGAGAAGAAAACTGCCCCATGCAGTTCATCCATCAACTCGTCAATGCCTGGGATAGGGTACCCATTTTTTATGTTTTTCTTGTTCAAGGCTCGGTAATCAATGCACATCCTCATGGTGCCATCCTTCTTCAAAACTAAGGCAACTGAAGAAGAAAATGGGCTGTTGGTCGGTCTGATGTGTCCCATCACCAACAATTCCTTGATTGCCTTCTCTATCTCATCCTTGAACCTCCTAGGATGACGATAGGGGAGGGTGATAATAGGTTTGGCCCCCTCTAACTCAATGGTGTGCTCAAACCCCCTGTCAGGTGGTCTCCCTGGTGGGATTGCCTCAAAGACCTGTTGATGTCGTCCCAATAAATTCTTGATCTTTGTGTGGTATTGTTGTCGATATTTTGAATTCTTCTGAGTGGTGATCAAGAATTCTAAGACATATGCTACCTCCCCATGTCTGAATATCCTCTCCATCCTCTTGGCTGAAAGTGTCCTAGGTGATCTTGTCAACATACCTCTTAGAACAATCTTCTTCCCATTCTGATCTTTGAATCCCATTTCCAAGGTCTGGTAGTTGGTAGTGATTTTTCCTAAGGTAATCATCCACTAAACTCCTAACACCACATATGTGCAATAGGTCAACCACATAAAATGTGTCTCTCACTATGTAGTTTCCCAAATTCATCTCTAAGTTTGGAATTATGTCTAGACACTCCACTATGTGGCCATCTGTTACAACAACATCAAACCCCTCAAACTCCTATGTCTAAAGTGCCCATCTCGATACTAGTGAGGTGTCGATAAAGTTGTGGGTGGCCCCACCATCTATCAGGGAAATTGCCCGTTGCCCCTAAATAATCCCTTTGATATGGAGGGTATCATAACTGGGAACACCAGAAAGGGTCACCATGACTCCTCCCTTTGTTGGTTTCCTCCTGTTAGCCTACTCTAGTGGTTGTGGGACTACTAGAGGATGGGCTCCTGCCAGTGTCGGTGGTCTACCAGGCAGATGCTCCTATGTTGGTGCTGACTCCTCTTCTAAAGTAGTGGATCCACTGTCCTGCTCCTCCTCCTCACTATCCACGCTATCTACTACTACCTCAATATAATGAATCTCTCCCTTTCCCCTGCACCTGTGGCCTAGGACCCAAGGATCTCTACAGCTAAAGCAAAGCTTCTTCCTCATAAGCTCTCGCCTAGTCTCATCATCCAACTTCTCCTTACCCTTCCATTCTCTCTAGAATGGATTCCTGTCTTGATCCCTCTTGGGAAAAAATGGTTTGGAGAATGTTTTAGTCTTTGGCACTAAGTCTGTCAGATCTCGAGTGCGAAGGATGGCATCCTGCAAAGTGGGAGGCCTATATGCCTTCACCCATCCTCTCAAAGGATCTATGATTCCTTCTGTGAATAGCATGATCAGTCTGGGTTCTGATATATCTGTCACTGCCATGGCTACCTGCTGAAACTCTCTGATGAACACCTCTATTGTGCCAGTTTGTCTCAACTGGGCTAGATCCCTGAAGTGTATCTCGGGATCCTTCCTGTCAAACCTATCCATGAGCCTATCTATAAACTCCCTATAGGAGGTGATGCGACTGTGACCCAATGTCACCAGTCCATGATACCACCATTTGTGTGCCTCACCCTCCAAGTGTAAGGTCGCGAAACTAATGGCCTTTGTCTTGGTCATCTGGTTGAGCTTGTAATATGTGTCTAGCTTCTGTACCCAATCTCTGGCAATGTATTTGGATGATCCGTTGAAAGAAGGGATGGTGAGTTTCTCAACTTTTCGGATGAAATCGAGGTTATGCCCCTACTGTTGTTGTGGTCCTCCCCTCTGCGACTCTATGGGGCGGTTCCTAAGTCGGAGTCCATAGTACTCAACTAAGGTCATGTCCTGATGGAAGTCATGACCCAATGCTACGTACTCCCTCCTATACTCTGCAATGTCTTCGGTATCAGTGGGTGGCCTCTGTGTTATTAGTGGTGGTGCTGCTACCGGGGGTGGCCTCTGGAAACTGGGAAACAAGGGTCTGGGAATCCTACTCACAGAGGTGTATGTGCGATAGGGTGACTGGGGTCTACTGCCTGCTCCCGAGTTTTCCTATGCTACATGCAGTACTAGTGTATCTAGGGTGCCCACTCTAGCCAATCTATCAACCACCTGTGCCAAGGACTGAGACATGGAAAGTTGACTAGCTAACATACCATTGATAACTTGCATGAAAGATGCCTCTGGATTTATGAGGGCCTTTCCACTGCCCTCTGGTCAGTCATATCTGTCTCCTATCATCCTCTCTGCCTCACGCTCAGCCAGATGCTCTGCCCTTCTCTCTGCTTCTATGTGTGCCTCTTCCTCTTCCTCTTAGATAGGAGGAAAAGGGGGAAAATTAGGCCTATGCCTTCTTTCCCGATGCCTGTTGTAAGTGACATATTCATCACCTATGTGTTCACGGCCCTCTGGGTATTCTACTACACTCATTGTCTTTAGTCACAGGCTGGTAGGACTAAAGCTCTGATACCACTGTAATGTTTCTGACTTGGCTAGTATAGGAAACACTGCTAATGTGTGTGTAGGATCAAAGGTTTACAACATACAAATAATAAAAATGAGAAAGGACTGCAAGTTTGTATTATGATATCTCTGTGAATTACAAAATGTCCAAATGCGGCTAAATAACTGACAATACTTGACTAGATCAACATACAAAGGATCTTAGCTGGAATATAAATAAGCAATTGCAGATGAATCAAATAACAACACTCAGCTAGATCAAAAGACAAAGAATCTTATCCAGAATACAAATAAGCAACTAAAATATAATACCTAAAATATGGGAGCACTATGGAATCAATGAAGAATGATGGAAGACCTAGATGATCTTCCTGGTGACTAGGGTGTCTTTCAACACCAAAATCACCCAACTAGTGTCTTCCTCTTGGAATACACTGAACTATCTCTCCTAAGATGCGCCTCTTCTCCTCAATGACAAGTCATAATCTGCATAATGATGAATTAGGTCGCTGACCCTTCCTTTATAGCTTTCCAAAACCCTAAATCATGTTGAAACCCTAAATCATTGTTGAAACCCTAATTCACTGTTGACTTCTATTTTTAGCTCATAATGACTTAAAAGCGTTGTTAACCCTTATTAGCTCAATGTCACTTTCCGAATATAACACCTGTGACTAGAGTGACCTCTAGTAACCCTGTTTACCCCTCTTTGGCCCTCGCTATAGTCTAACGGGGTGGTTTAGACCATTAAACCTCCTTTTCTGGAGCTCCTATTTGGAAAGGGACATTACATACTCTTGACAATGAGACCCATGTAGAGTAGTTGACTAGGATTTCAAGATAGTTTATACTAGACCAATATAAAACCCTCCTCTATTAGCGCTCAAGAGAAGGTTACCTATTCTAGAAAAATATGCATTCCCTATGCTAGATCTAATTCTTCGAGTGATTCATCTATATAAAGATTACTTTCTTCAACCTTAGATGATAGGAGAATAACACATTCGTTAGTGGATACTTCAAAGTAGGTCAACCCCCCAGCTCATTCCTTCGATGAGAGCCTTGACTTCTTGTGTTTACACTCTATTAATTTGTGTGTTTGTAGGAGTGACCTTCACAATTCCACTATGTATTGTAACTTATGTAATGAGAAATGTTGTTAACTTAGTTTGTTAAACCTTACTAAACTTATCTTATGTACATCCTCAAAAATATTTCAAACACCATTACATCAACAAGAATTCCAAACCAATAAGTTCTGATGTAGAAAGAGTGTGAATAGAGGGATTGTCTCACTATCACTAAGCAACATGTCCTAGTAATGGCATACAATGCCCATGTCTAAGTGAAGATTGAGGTTGGGGTGGTTTGACTGGATAGGCGGGAGGTAGGTCTTGCATCTAAAACATGTTGAAACACATTTGTATTTTATTTTGTATGAAATGAGCAATGGTTAAAATTTATGAGAAGCTTCATGCAATGCATAAGAATGCAAAATGAGTCTATGCAAGATTGAGAAGTGCATAATATCTACTAGAATGCGTATTCAAATATGCATGCACTATATGTGGAATTGTGTTCTCCCTTGTTGAATGTCATGTTCAAGGTGAAGATGGTGGCATAATCAAAATTTGTAGGAACATAGCACAACAACATAATTGATAAATAGATAACAACCTATCTCAATGAATATGGCATGAAATTTGAAAGGCAAATGCATGTTCTAAAAGTAATAGCTTTTGAGATAGGGGGCATTAAGGTTTGATATATTTACCATTTAACAAAGATGAATTATTGTCAATATTATGTAGGTTCTTTGGAATAATTACGGGACAACCCCAAGCCTACCCAACTAAGAAGAACTTTCTCCATTTATAATGAAGGTAGTTTAATATTCTAAGGACTTTATCACCAACTTGGAACTGCCTAAGCATAAATTTCCTTTCACGTGTTTGCATTTACATTTTCATATATTTAGTACGTTATAAATCTCTAAAACATCTTTGTCAATCTATTATAACTATAAAGGATACACATAGTGAATCTCATCCAAGGTTGATGATCTTTGGGTAAATACTATTAATGAAGGAAATGCATTTACCTAAGACTTCTATCTTCCTCAAAGGTAATTTTAATGTTAAAACATTACTTTTCTTTGTCTTATCAAGAGAACTCAAAATATCTACCTCAATTGTGACTTTTTCCAATTGTTCTATTTTGTAAACTTAAAGATATTCAAAAAACATATTAAAGAATGTCAAGGATAAGTTTATTATGTGAACTAGTAAAATCTACATAATAGTTAATCAAAGTTATTGTTATTGTTTAAATTCCATTCCTTTGTGCATTAATTTGCAACTTCATACACCTTTTAGAAGTATCTTATTTAGGTTTATATGTTATTCTAACACTTTCATGGATGAAGATACGATGTCTTAGATTTAATCAACTAGTTACAGTGATTTACAATTTCAATTTTTTATGTCTTTGAATGATTTTATTCTTTCTAGCATTATGAATCACTCAAATAATCACATTACAAAATATCCACAAGAATATCAACCTGACTAAAACCATATAAAATCATACACAAATTTTATTTGGTGCCCTTATACAATCTTATTCAAAAATATCAATATTCTCATATTTTTTAAGGAATCACTTTTTTCATTCATATTTATAGATCCATTTTACATCTAAATGTTTCTTTCTATTTGTTATATTATCCTCAAGGTTTGACATTTTAACATCCATAAAAATTATTTTAATCTAAAAATTATATTTAATGGTTTAGTTAAGACAACTCCAAATACCTGTTTCATTATGACTTTTTCTTTTCTTTTTAAATGTTCTATTTTATTTTTTTTAATTTAAAGAGATCTGCAAAATATCTTTAAGCAAATGTAAATTATAAGTCTATTATAAGGTGAAACCATGAAGATGGGTTACACTTTTTCTTGTTTTATGAGAAAAAAAACTGTATTTTCACAAGTTATTCAACTTCCGACATACAAAAGTATTTTTTTTATTTAGAATTTTACTTTACAGTAAAAACAAAACTTGTGAAGAATTGTGTTAGCTTTCCAATGACTATTTTTCAATTTTTTTTTATCATGATTTGATATGTCAATTTGACAATTGTTTAACATTATGTTTCTTAAACATGAAATGAATGATAATGAGTTACTTATTTCTACAACAATGTATATATTATTAAAATTATGTTCTTAAGAAACAAAATATACTGCAACAATCTACAAAGACTTTATTTTATTATGACTATTATTTTGAATTTAACAGATGAATATTATAATTTCTAGATTTTTTTGAAGTTAACCAAGCTGAAAACGTTACAGAGTTTTAAAACATGTTTTTTTACACCTTGTATCTATCCTAATTTTTACTTAAAACTAAAATTTAAATATATACTTTTGAAAAGAACAGTTTAAGGATTATGAATATATGTTTTTTAAATTTTTTCACTATATATTTTTTGAGATACCGATATTTCATTTCACCGAATCATAATGTCTGCTGAAAATATTATGTAGTGATTTTTTTTTAAAATTAAATAAAATTAGATAAAAATAAAGAAAATGAAAACAAATTATACGAATTGAAAGAAGATTCAATTTTGGAAATGTTGGTGTCATTTTCGAAACCAAATT
>SNQJ01S0001359.1:7258-45671 GCA_010110895.2 Picea sitchensis
CAAAAAAATGTGTTGAAAGTTGATGACTTGAATTTGACAAAATCAATGTCATCTTTTAGTTGTCCCTGAATCTAATATCCCCTATCTAGACCATCAATAAATTCATATGATACCTATATAGATCCATTTTGAATCATCCCTCCCCACTTTTAGAGGTTTTTGGTGTTATCTAGCTAGAGAGGTAGTGGGGGCCAGAGGGCCCATAGTGATAATAGTGGAGGCCATTCAACGTAAGGTGGACTAGGTCCACTATAGTATTAAATAAGACCCACTATGGTAGTTAGATATAATAAATGTAAGAGGACTTACTAAAAGGTTATACTTCTAGAAGGTTCCTCCTCTAGAATGTTCTTAGGTGGTTGGTAGCACTATATAAAGGGGTTCAAACAATGTAATGAGATATAGAAGAGAATCATTGTATTTGAAGTGGTAGCTCAATAGGAGGATGCCCCCTCGAAGATACAAGTGAACAGGAGATGATCCTTTCCATAATAGGATCCATTGTATGGTGTTGCCCAACCTCAAGGGTTTTCTTATAATAAAAGTGTGGTTTGCCTATATTGTCTTTGAATATTTTTGGTATTTATGTATTCAGTCTTTGGTACTTAACAATTGGTATCATAGCACTTTCCTTGGTAGGCATTGTGGGCAAATATTTTTATTCTTTTGCATATTTATTTTTTCAGAGAAGAAAAAAAGAAGGGCGACGACATTTGGGATAATCTATGTATATTTGGGTGAAAAATTTGCAGAAATTGGTTGTATATTTGAGTTCCTCTCAGAAAAACACCCAAGTTAAAAAAGATCGTCTGAAACAGAGTCCGGGAAGTGGAGTTATCGACATTTTAAAATCTACAATTTTCAGGGTTTTTGTCACGGATGGCCGTGCTATTTTTCTGATTTCTGTAACACCCGGGGATAAATTTGCACAAACAAATTACAGATCTGAGTTCCTCTCACAATTTCACCCAATTTCAAAAAACAATTTCCCAAATCGAAGCTCTGAAAGTGAAGATATCGCTGATTTAAAATGAGCCATTTTTGTGGGTTTTTCATGACGACGACGGGACTGTGGAGCTCATCATTTTTCATAGAGTGCTCAGATTGCTACCGGATCAATGCCATTGGATAGATAATTTTAATATATTTCTTTTGGTATATTATATGTGGTATTTTCAATGGATATTCAACTTCTCATAGAAATTAGACAGAAGATTGAATCCCTTGAGATGGGTGCTCAAAATCTTCAAGCGATCACACTTGCAATGCAAGAGAGATACATTATACAAGACATCGGGGATGAATATAATCGAGAAGCACATGATTGGAATAATTTTGAGGATGCTTGTTATGATTGGTATATGAATAGTTTTCATTTATGGGATGAAAACCATTCTTATCTTCTATTTGATGACTCTACTCCACCTTTTGTAGAGCTCATCCTGGAGAGCAGACAAGAGTTTTCTATGCACACACTTCTTCATTTTTATTATTCTCTAGTAGTAGTGGATGAATTTTTGTCCATTTCTACATGTTTTGATCCACTTGACCAATGTCTCTCTTTGGAGCATCATTTTCATTTGGCTATGGTGTTTTGATATCTTTAACGTGGATTTCACATGAGCACTTGGACATGGGACCCTGGTTTACAGTGGCGGTTGGACTACTTCAGCATGGTGGCTCACATTCCTACATGGGACCCTGGTTCTCTAGTCTACTTCAAAACTATGGTTCACACTTAACCATGGAACCCTGATATATGGTTGTACACCCTCATAGCAAGCATTGAGGACAACGCTTTCATAAGGGGGATAGAATATTAGGTAGCTAGAGAGGTAGTGGGGGGCCTAGAGGGCCCATAGTGATAATAGTGGAGGCCATTCAATGTAAAGTGGAATAGGTCCACTATAGTATTAAATAAGGCCCAATATGGTAGTTAGATATAATAAATATAAGAGGACTTACTAGACGGTTATACTTCTAGAAGGTTCCTTCTCTAGAACGTTCTTAGGTGGTTGGTAGCACTATATAAAGGGGTTCAAGCAATGTAGTGAGATATAAAAGATAATTATTGTATTTGGAGAGACAACTCAATAAGAGGATGCCCCCTCGAAGATGCAAGTCAATAGGATATGATCCCTTCCATAATAGGATCCATTATATGGTGTTTCTCTACCTCGAGGGTTTTCTTATAATAAAAGTGTGGTTCTTCTATATTGCCTATGAATATTTGTGGTATTTTTGTATTCATTCTTTGGTACTTAACATTTGGTTTCCAAAAGCTTTAGTTTTGAAGGAAATGAGGAATCAATTTCTTACCTTTCTCCTTGGAGTACCATTTGGTCTTCGTTGGTAGTTGACCCTTCAATTCCACCTACCAAAGGTATTGTTGACTCCTTTTGGCCATTCTAATCTTCTTTTGCAAATTGTGACATTTAGTAGATATGCTTGTGCATATGGTGTCAAATATTTGATACAAGGTAAGACTTGGCTTTCTTCATCCTCATCGAGCATGGATGACTCATAGAGTTTTCATTTCTCTACATTTACTACTTATTAAATGTTCTTATATGGTGAAAGTTGACTCTATAAGAGTGTTTTCTTACTTTCTTCAATATTTCAAAAGGCCCATATCTCAGGGCTTTGATTTTTCTCCCTAGTCACTATAAACTTTCCTTATTAAGGTGCAACCGAAATTTGTCTCCTACTTGGAAAGTCTTCCCAAGTAGAACTAAACCAACCTTCCCAAGTAGAAAAGGGTATGAATGAAGGTAATCATTCATTTCTAAACCAACCTTACTTACTAGGTCATTTGCAATGAGGTTCATTTGTTAACCATAATTGAAGAGAGAATCTACCTTGTTCTTCTTTATCTAAATCATGACATGAAACAACTTTGTCATCTCCTTCTCCTATTTGTGAAGGAGGCTACTCAGGTTCACCTCCTTATGCAATGTTTCATAAACAATATTTTCATCCACATATCAGATTCTTTCTATTTCCCTTCCCATTTCCATTAGAACATTATTATTCTTGGACTAATCCTCTTGTATCTCCTAGGATTTAGCTATGGATGTAGTTTCCAACAATTTTCTTTCACATAACCATTAATGTTACAATGGTTATAGTGGTTATTAATGTCCTCACACACATGTGCAATGGTGTTAGTCTTCTTATTTTTCCCTTTTCCTTTCTTCTTCTTACCCTTGTTGGAAGTTCCATGATGGTTTGATTACTTCAAACCATTTGATTGTCCATTTTTTCTATCATATTCAATGTATTGGGCATATACCCAGTACTCATGAATGGTGTTGGGCTTGAATAGCAAAACTTGCCTGCTTATGTGGTTGTGAATACTATGCAAGTACTTGATGATCACATTTGGGTCCTATGGATTTATTCCCAAATAAATGGTTTGCTTCTAAAACTATGTAGTGTACTCTTGTACACATTGTCCTTGCCTTTGTTGGTAATAGTTCCATTGAATCCTCCGATATTCTTCATAGCTAATAGGGTAATTTTTTTACTTGAGGAGGTATTTTGATACCTCCTACTTAGTTACTAGTGAGTATCCCCTCAGATGAAGGGCCTCAATGTGACTCTTCCACCAAGTATGTGCAAGGCCTTCTAGCTTCAATCTAGCAAAAGCTATTTTTATTCCTCTTGTACATTATGCACATTGAAATAGTCTTCTTATTGGTACACTGAATGATTCAACTTAAATGTGTCTAATTCAACTTCATAGGGCATGATATTGACCTTCACTTCCATTTTAAATAGGTGCTAAGAATATAGGTTACCAAAGTTCCCTTTTTTATCTTCAGTACTTCCTCCTCTTTCCTTAGTTCCTTGTGATATTTTGGTTTATCATGAGACTCAGATTTCTTTGAAAAGGGGTAAATTTTCTTCCGAAGAGAAATAATGAGGATGACCATGCTCCTAGAAATACTAGCTACTTGTGCTCCCAACTTAGAAAATATTATTTTTTCTTCATCTATGTGTCTTTTCAATGCTCTTCTTCCATTTTTGAGCATTGTGGTTACTTCTTAAATTTTCTTATGTCAATCTTAGGATCAAATAGGTACAACTCTATTGCATACTTATATTTTTTGAGCTAGGTAAGCATATATTGTGCTCAAACCACCAAACACCCAATATACCTACTTTGATACCAATATGATCTATAAACCACCTTGGATATTCTAATGGTCATCTTGTCAAAATATATCTAAACTTAAAAAGACTACAATGAGCACGTGCTTGACTATGCGACTATCTTTTTGTATTTTTAATGTTTTAACAAAAAAGAAAAAAGAAAAAAAAAACATTCATAACTTTAACTACCATGACATATCAAATAGACTACAATAGAGAAAACTACACAGTTGAAAAGAAATATTTACCCTAGGAACCCATATGAGAAAACTAACATTCAATGAAGGATTGTGCCTTCCATCTTCTTATATTATGGGGATTACAATACAAATTACAAAGTTGTCCAAACTTACTACAAAGCCATGAGACATTATGGTATTCTACAGTCCTCTACAATATGTTTCCATGTCTTCGTTTTATTATTATCTCCTCCACACTCCTCATACAATGGAATAATCAACAACTAGTGAAAAAGTGAACCCCTCCCCCCCATCATTAGAGGATTTTTTATAGCTAGAATTAGGATTAGGTTTAGGGTTTAGAAACACTCTTGGGACCTCCATGATGCTTCTAGAAGTCTCCAGTGGATTCCCACACACTACTGATTCCACTTATTCAAATTATGGTGTATTGAAATGCTCACCACTTGAACACATGGGGAATATTTGGATTGTTATATTGTTGGGGCCATAAGTTTTGCATATGAAGTCCATTTTAGTTGCGTGATAGATCATTAGAAAGATCTCAAAGACAAGAAAAATTTTCAACTTGGATGAGGCATGACTACAATAACCCTCATCCAACACCAATCCCAAAAACATTGTCCAAGGCCCTGAAAAATGCATTGGAAGTTGATGACCCGAATTTAACAAATCAACACCATCTATGAGATGCCCCAAATTCTAATCTCCCCCGTATAGAGAATCATTAAATTCATATGGTACCTATGCATATCCATTTTGGATCAAGGACATACCACAAAGCCATGAGAGGAGAGGAGATAGTAAACCTCTGATCTTGCAGAGGAATAATATGAAAGTAGAAATCAACAACCCTCCAATAGATTCTACAAGAATTACGTGTATGGGAAGTACAACCATTGCAAACCCCATAAGGGATTTGAGCACAATTTCTTTAAATATTTGGGTAAAAGCATCAAGCACATCATCAACCTACCATTGTTTATCAAACTTAGACTCTTCCCAAAATGTAAACAATCACTACTCCAGTTATGAAAACTATCTATGAGGATGGAAACATAGTCTCTAGAGTGCAAGGACAACAAGGTAGTTGAATAGTGACGCTTAGTAGTGGAAACACACCATAAAATTCTTCCTATGTGGAATTAAGGTGCACACAACTAACAACTGCATCTACACTATGATTAGGCAACTAGCATGTATGTTTGTGGATGCAGGACTTGTGACTTCAGAGATTATCTTGTGAGAAAAGAAAAATCTACCCTAGTAGTGTAACATGATCAAGGAAGAACCTACACCCTGCCATGAACATCATAAAGATTCTTTTATCACCACAAAATCCCATTCTCATTGGTGTAGTTAGCCAACACTAAATGGAGTAATGGAAGATCCTGTAAGGTGTGAAGAAAGTGACTATCATAAGAAAAAGAAGGCATTTGAAGATGCCTTAGGAGAACTACTAAGAAATCAAAGCAAGGGGAAGCACCAATAAAGACAATGATCTATAAGAAGAAGGCCAACACCAAGATCTAAGACAATTAAGGAAAAAGGTATGCAAGATGTCATAGTATAATTGAGAAGCTTAGAAGTTATATATTATGGTCTCCCCAGTCATCTGAGAATTTTGAGGACAATTCTCTCTTTTTATTTTTCTTTCTCATATTTCCCGTCTTGGCATAGATATTAGCGGATCATATATGGGTTAATACTTTCCATAACTCTTATGGGTTATATGCATCAATCTGGCTTCAATTTTGGTGTATTGAAAGATTCATATCAAAGTCATACAAAAGCTCTTTATAAGTGAGGAGGTCTTTTGTAATGTCATAAAATTTTGGAGGTTTTCCATGTCAACATGAACTATGGAGATGTTGAAAATGTGTACACAATTATATTTCTAATATAAATGAGTAATTTTTCTATTGAAAAAAAAAGTGAGCATATGCTCAATTGTGTGATTATCATTTTTATTTTTAATACTTTAACAAAAATAAAAACACATCATTCAAATTTTTAACCACGATAATATATGAAATAGACTATAACAAAAAAAACCAGACAATGGAACAAAAATATTTACCCTAGAAACCCATATGAGAAAACCACATTCAATGAAGGGTTGTGCCTTTTGTCTTCTTATATTATGGAGATTACAATAAAGATTGCAAAGTTGTCCAAGCTCAATGTGAAGCTATAAAACACTATGGTCTTCTTTGGTCTTCTATAATATGCTTCCATCTATCTACTATGTTAGTATCCCATCCACACTCCTACTCGTATTGTGAAACAATTGGTGGCTAGTGAAAAAGTGAACCCTTTTCCCCCATTTTGTTAAGTTTTTAATAGCTAGAATTAGTGTTAGGTTTAGGGTTTTAAAATCCTCTTAGAACCTCCATGATGCTTCTAAGAGTCTCTAATGGTTTCCCACATGTTACTAACTCCCCGTATTCAAATTATGGTGAGTTGACATGGTAACCACTTGGACATGTGGGGAATATTCGAATTATTACTTTGTCAAGGCCATAAGTTTTGCATACGAACTCCATTTTAGGTGAACGATAACTTGTTGGAAAGATGTCCACGATGACAACTATTTTTATCTTGGATGAGGGAATTCTATGGAAAACCTAATCTAGCACTAGACCCAAAAAAATGTGTTGAAACTTGATGACCCGAATTTGACAAAATCAATGGCATTTTTTAGTTGTCCCAGAATCTAATATCCTCTATCTAGACAATCAATAAATTCATATGATACCTATATAGATCCATTTTGAATCATCCCTCCCCACTTTTAGAGTTATTTAGTGTTAGGTATATAGAGAGGTAGTGGGGGACCTAGAGGGCCCATAGTGATAATAGTGGAGGCCATTGAATGTAAGGTGGACTAGGTCCATTATAGTATTAAATATGGCCCATTATGGTAGTTAGATATAATAAATGTAAGAGGACTTACCAGTAGGTTATACTTCTTGAATATTTGTGGTATTTCTGTATTCAGTCTTTGGTACTTAACAAGTGGAGCACTTTCCTTGGCAGACATTGTGGGCAAATATTTGTATTTTTTTGCAGAGTTATTTTTTCAGAGAAGAAAAAAAGAAGGGTCGCGACATTATAGATGATTTATGTATATTTTGGTTTCAAATTTGCATAAATTGGTTGTATATCTGAGTTCCTCTCAGAAAAACACCCAAGTTAAAAAAAATTGTCTGAAACGGAGTCCGAGAAGTGAAGTTATCGATATTTTAAAATCTATGATTTTCAGGGTTTTTGTCACGGATGGCTGTGCTATTTTTATTATTTCTGTAACACTTGGGGCCGAATTTTCACAAACAACTTAAATATCTGAGTTCCTCTCACAATTTCACCCAATTTAAAAAAAAAAATCATTCAAATCGAAGCTCCGAAAGTGAAGATATCGCTGATTTAAAATTAACCATTTTTGGGGGTTTTTTGTGACAATGACGGGACTGCAGAGCTCATCATTTTTCATAAAGTGTTCAGATTGCTACCAGATCAGTTCCATTGTATAGATAATTTCAATATATTTCTTTTGGTAATTATATGTGGTATTTCCAATGGATATTCGACTTCTCATGGAAATTAGATGGAAGAATGAAGCCCTTGAGACGGGTGCTCAAAATCTTTAAGTGATCACACTTGCAATGCAAGAGAGATACATTATACATGACATCAAGGATGAACAGAATCAAGAAGCACATGCTTGGCATAATTTTGAGGATGCTTGTTATAATTGGTATATGGATAGTTGTCATTTCTGGGATGAAAACTATTTTCATCTTCTATTTGATGACTCTACTCTACCTTCTGTAGAGCACATCTTGGAAAGCAGACAAGAGTTTTCTATGCACACACTTCTTCATTTTTATTATTCTCCAGTAGTAGTGGATGAATTTTTGGCCAGTTCTACATATTTTGATCCACTTGAACAATGTCTCTCTTTGAAGCATCATTTTCAGTTGGTTATGGTGTTTCGATATCTTCAATGTGGAGTTCACATGATCACTTGGACATGGGACCCTGGTTGATCCGAAAAGATCTTTTACACGACAATGGTTGAGTTATTATGCATGTGTTTATTAACCATTTATGAAGCTGAATGAAAGAGGAAGAATTATGAAGAAAACATGACAGCCATATACACTCACACAGATCTGAAATAAAGAAAGAAGAACAACAAACCATAAACACCAATGTGATAATGGAGTTCGAGAATCTTGCCTACATCTCCGGGCCTTGTCTCAGTTGGGATTTCTTATTTCTGTTCGAAGCTTTAAATGTAAATCATGAAAGTGCCAATGGATTACAAAAATGATCTGGTCATATTCTACCAGATCTCATGAACCCATCAAAACTGACAGCACCCAAATCAGATGAATGAATCTCCCAGAAATGACCCGCAAAGGTGTGCTCCTCAATAGCTTCCCTGCATAACAAATGGTCTTGGCTCAACAATTCGGTAGCATAAACCTATTCTGAACCTCCTCCTTTGGCTTCAAGAACCTCCGGTTTATATAGGGTTGAAGTTGGTAACCGTATCCCAACTTCCCCCAAGATCTGACCTCAAAAAGGGCCCAATATCCCCCAATAGTGGCCAAAATCTCCAAAACTGCTCCAAAAATCACTGAAAAATCATATTCCAAAGTTAAAAAACCACTTTGGAGAAATATATTGGGGTGCAACCCCTTTTCCGTTGGCCCATGGTTATATGGAAGGAGGCGATGTGGCCAAGCGCTAACACCTGGCGCTAGCTCCCTGGATCTCCGCTCATGTTCCCATGGTGGTGGCCATGCAACCCTGTCCCCCAACTCTGCACGTTGTTTAGTTAAGAACCTGGGCGATAGGCTTTTGGTTATGCCCCTAGTCGGCGGGCTAGCTCGATCGACCGAGGCTAACCGTTTAAAACCATGCCAACGACGAAAACCCCGAGTCATATGCAATCCCCATAAAATCGGGGGCTACTCCAAAATATCCCGCGCTAACAGTTAAATGGGCCATGTTTATGTGTGTGTGGTCGTATTGCAAGGTTCTGCACCAGTGCTGGGGCCTAGCCCCAGCTCTTACCCCGTCCAACATATATGTTAATCAAACTTAAATATAAGTTTGATACCATACATAATAAGTCACAAATGCGGGCGAACTCGCTAACCTAGACTTGCCAAAGCTTATCCCAGTGGGAGGTCGAGTGTTTGAAACTCATTGAGTTCAACCAATTTTGCAATAAATTTAACCAATCTATGGTTTCCACGTGGCATCCCATGTTTGGGCCATGTGGCACCTTCTCGTTCGTCGAGTACATTGCCATGTGTCGATCGTCGATTCATCCACTTGTCTTCCACTTGTACCTACCACATAAGAGCCACATGTCATATGGATTGTATGGACCTACCACGTCATGCGTATTGATGTGCCAGATGTCACCACTGCATGGGTGAGACATGTCACTCCCTGATTGGTCCCCTATACCTGTCCACATCACTCGTTCGTACACCCAGTTAGCCTACCACGTCAGATGTACGTACCCTGCCATGTCAGCGCCAACTATGCCTTGCCACGTCAGTTGTACGGTCGTACAACCTGTATAGTCAGTTGCCACGTGGCACTGTACGGACTATACAGTCATCATTTTTTTTGCATGTTTGGAAAAATGAATAGATCACCATATATGGAGGATACGATGTCCGTTTGAGTCTGTTCAAGTTGCATTGGGTTCGTATTGACGAGGCCTACACTCACGTCTACTTTGTAGCCATTATGAGAACTTTGATTTTTAGGCCTTTCTGAGACCCATCGAGCTCCTAGATCCAATTCTGGATCACTGGTTTACAATGGTGTTTGGACTACTTCAACATGGTGGCTCAAATTCCTACATGGGCCCCTGGTTCTCTGGTCTACTTCAGAACTATGGTCCACACTTATCCTTGAGACCCTGGTATATGGTTGTACATCCTCATAACAAGTGTTGAGGACAATGCTTTCATAAGGGGGATGGAATATTAGGTAACTAGAGAGGTAGTGGGGGGGGCCCATAGGGTCCATAGTGATAATAGTGGAGGCCATTCAATGTAAGGTGGAATAGGTCCACTATAGTATTAAATAAGGTCCACTATGGTAGTTAGATATAATAAATGTAAGAGGACTTACTAGACATTTATACTTCTAGAAGGTTCCTCCTTTAGAATGTTCTTAGGTTGGTAGCACTATATAAAGGGGTTCAAGTAATGTAATGGGATATAGAAGATAAATATTAAATTTGGAGTGATAACTCAATCATTCATTTCTAAACCAACCTTACTTAGTACTAGGTCATCTGCAATGAGGTTCATTTGTGAACCATAATTGAAGAGATAATCTACCTTGTTCTTCTTTATCTAAATCTTGATATGAAACAACTTTGTCATCTCCTTCTCCTCTTTGTGAAGGAGGCTACTCAGGTTCACCTCCTTATGCAATGTTTCATAAACCATATTTTCATCCATATATTAGATTCTTTCTATTTGCCTTCACATTTCCATTAGAAGATTATTATTCTTGGATTAATCCTCTTGTAGCTCCTAGGATTTAGCTCTGGATGTAGTTTCCAACATTTTTCTTTCACATAACCATTAATGTTACAATGGTCATAGTGGTTATTAATGTCCTCACATACATGTGCAATGGTGTTAGTCTTCTTATTTTCCCCTTTTCCCTTCTTCTTCTTACCCTTAATGGAAGTTCCATGATGGTTTGATTACTTCAAACCATTTGGTTGTCCATTTTTTCTATCCTATTCAATGTATTGGGCATATACCTAGTACTCATGAATGGTGTTGGGCTTGAATAGCAAAACTTGCCTCCTTATGTGGTTGTGAATACTATGCAAATACTTGATGATCACATTTGGGTCCTAGGGATTTATTCCCAAATAAATGGTTTGCTTCTAAAACTATGTAGTGTACTCTTGTACACATTGTCCTTGCCTTTGCTGGTAATAGTTCCATTGAATCCTTCGATCTTCTTCAAATCTAACAGGGTAAATTTTTTACTTGAGGAGGTATTTTGATACCTCCCACTTAGTTACTAGTGTGTATCCCCTCAGATGGAGGGCCTCAGTGTGAATCTCCCACCAAATATGTGCAAGGCCTTCTAGCTTCAATCTAGCAAAAACTATTTTTATTCCTCTTGTACATTATGCACATTGAAATAGTCTTCTTATTGGTACACTGAATGATTCAACTTAAATGTGTCTAATTCAACTTCATAGGGCATGATCTTGAACTTCACTTCCATTTTAAATAGGTGCTAAGAATATTGGTTACCAAAGTCCCCTTTTTTTTTTTATCTTTAGTACTTCCTCCTCTTTCCTTAGTTCCTCGTGATATTTTGGTTTATGATTAGACTTAGATTTCTTTGAAAAGGGGTAAATTTTCTTCCCAAGAGCAATAATGAGGATGGCCATGCTCCTAGAAATACTAGCTACTTGTGCTCCCAACCTAGAAAATATTATTTTACCTTCATCTATGTGTCTTTTCAATGCTCTTATTCCATTTTTGAGGATTGTGGTTGCTTCGTAAATTTTCTTGTGTCAATCTTAGGAACAAATAGGTACAACTCTATTGCAAACTTAGATTTTTTGAGCTAGGAAAGCATATATTGTGCTCAAACCACCAAACAACCAATATACCTACTTTGATACCAATATGATGTATAAACCACCTTGGATATTCTGATGGTCATCTCGCTAAAATAGATCTAAACTTAAAAAGACTACAATGAGCCTATGCTTGACTCTACGACTATCTTTTTGTATTTTTGATGTTTTAACAAAAAAGAAAAATCTAATGACTATCTTTTGTATTTTTGATGTTTTAACAAAAAGAAAAAAAACATTCATAACTTTAACTAATATGGCATATCAAATAGGCTACAATAGAGAAAACCACACAATTGAACACAAACATTTACCCTAGAAACCCATATGGGAAAACTAAGATTCAATGAAGGATTGTGCCTTCCATCTTCTTATATTATGGGGGTTACAATACAAATTACAAAGTTGTCCAAACTTACTACAAATCCATGAGACATTATGGTCTTCTACAGTCCTCTACAATATGTTTCCATGTTTTCGTTTTATTAGTATCTCCTCCGCACTCCCCATACAATGGAATAATCAACAATTAGTGAAAAAGTGAACCCCTTCCCCCCATCATGATAGGATTTTTTATAGCTAGAATTAGGATAAGGTTTAGGGTTTAGAAACACTCTTGGGACCTCCATGATGCTTCTAGAAGTATCTAGTGGATTCCCACACACTACTGATTCCACTTATTCAAATTATGGTGTATTTAAATGCTCACCACTTGAACACATGGGGAATATTTGGATTGTTATATTGTTGGGGCCATAAGTTTTGTATGTGAACTCCATTTTAGTTGTGTGATAGATCATTGGAAAGATCTCACAGACAAGAAAATTTTTCAACTTGGATGAGGCATGACTACAATAACCCTCATCCAACACCAATCCCAAAAACCTTGTTCAAGGCCCTGAAAAATGCATTGGAAGTTGATGACTTGAATTTACCAAATCAACACCATCTATGAGATGCCCCAAATTCTAATCTCCCCCATATGGAGCATCATTAAATTCATATGGTACCTATGCATATCCATTTTGAATCAAGGACATACCACAAATCCATGAGAGGAGAGGAGATAGTAAACCTCTGATCTTGCAAAGGAATAATATGAAAGTAGAAAGCAACGACCCTCCAATAGATTCTACAATAATTACGTGTATGGGAAGTACAACCATTGCAAACCCCATAAGGGATTTGAGCACAATTTCTTTAAATATTTGGGTAAAAGCATCAAGCACATCATCAACCTACCATCGTTTATCAAACTTAGACTCTTCCTAAAATGTAAACAATCACTACTCCAGTTATGAAAACTATCTATGCGGATGAAAACATAGTCTCTAGAGTGCAAGGACAACAAGGTAGTTGAATAGTGACCCTTAGTAGTGGAAACAAGCCATAAAATTCTTCCTATGTGGAATTAAGGTGCACACAGCTAACAACTACATCTACACAACTAGTTAGCTAACACTAAATGGAGTAATGGAAGATCCTGTAAGGTGTGAAGATAGTGACTATCATAAGAAAAAGAAGGCATTTGAGGAAGCCTTAGGAGAACTACTAAGAAATAGAAGCAAGTGGAAGCACCAATAAAGACAATGATATATAAGAAGAAGGCCAGTACCAAGATCTAAGACAATTAAAGAAAACTTTATGCAAGATGTCATAGTATAATTAAAAAGCTTATATCAAAACAAGTGAATCTTCACCTCCACCACCTACCTTCAGGGGATGAAGGTGTGTTACACAAAAACATACACCTTCACCCTTGTACAAATGAACACTTTCACCCATCCCACTAAGGGTGAAGGTGCGGTACACAAGTGCACACCTTCACTCCCCACACCCCACCTTTAGAGGGTGAAGTTGTGCTACACACATGCACACCTTCATTCCCCAACCCTCCCCCCGCCCACCTTTGTCAAGTGAATTTTTTCTATACATAAATGTGCACCTTCAACCTTGGGTGGGTGGCAGGGGGTGAAGGTGTGCACACAAATAATGCACACCTTCATTCCCCAATCCTCCCCCCGCCCACCTTTGTCAAGTGAAATTTTTCTATACATAAATGTGCACCTTCAACCTTGGGTGGGTGGCAGGGGGTGAAGGTGTGCACACAAATAATGCACACCTTCACTCCCCACCCCCCACCTGTTTATCCCGCTTCCCCTTTGGAGTGTGGATAGGTGGGGGGTGAAGGTCTACCTTTTTACGCAAATACACACCCTCATCCACGCTCACCCTCTCGAGGGTCAAAGTGTGCATTTGTGTACCCACCACCAACTCTCTTGAGAGGTGAAGGTGTGCATTTGTGTATAATAAATAGAGAAAGGATATTTTAAAGTAGTAGGAACTTTTTCAAGACACCAAGCATCAGGTATTCCATTGTCTAATTATTATCTTGTATATATATAGGTATATTTTATCAAACCATCCATGAGACTCAATGTCCATATGGGATGCCAAATTTTACATTTTGTGCGACATTTTCCAAGGTATCACAATAACCAAAGATGGTGGTGTAATGGCAAGGCCCAAATCATGGACTTATTCTACTCAATTAGTGTCTGTCCCCTTCACTTCGCATTGAGGAATGACTTTTCTGTTAACTCTACTCTCAACCATTTGTTGCTTGCTTACATCATTTTCTCAACGAATCTTGATGTACCTATCACTAGATCCTCCTAAAATGTTTATTCCTAGTCTTTGATATGCAAATTCAACAACTTCCTCATTTATGAGCATGTTTCATAGTGTATGAGAACTTGTTGCTAACTTTGTACCTCCCCATTTCCAAATACTAGGCATAACCTTTCCTCCCATGGCTCCTTGGGTTGTTCCCATCTCACTTGTATGAGTTGTTTCTTAGTTGTGATATTACATGTTTTTCATGCCACGAGATGTTAAGTTTCAAATAGTTCTACACTTCAATCTCTTCTTATCTATTAAAGTTGTCTATGTAATAGTTTTGTTTTGATGTGTTTTTTGTATTTTTCGTTATGTATCATTCTTATACATAACATTATCTATTAAAATTATGTATTCTTTTATATTCCACTCTTCAAACTATTTTCTACTTTGTTGACTCTATACTTTTTTCTTTTTAATTCATCTGAATACTTTTTTTTTAATTCATCTGATTGATTTTAAGCAAAATCCCATCACTATTCATTTTCTTCATGTATAAAAACTTTTTAATTAATGATTGATCTTCATACCTGCCATTTTCTTCATGTATAAAATACTTTTTAATTAATTAATGATTTATTTTAAGCAAAATCCCATCACTCTTCATACGTGCCATTTTCTTCATGTATAAAATACTTCTTAATTAATGCTTCCTCGTGCCATTTTCTTTATGTACAAAATATTTTTAATTAATGCTTCCAATTTTATTGCACATCATCCTATTTGAATTAAAAATATTTCATAAGATAATGTTTTCGATTCTTAAACAACTTATTATCTGATTAAAGAATAAATGAAAAATGATTAATTTTAACACGGGATACGAATCCACATTAACATAAAAGATCCTACTTACCCTTTTTGACATTAATAAACTAATACACTATAAATCAAAGTAAAACTAATATTCTACTTGGCCAATTAACGTATTAGAAAAAGAGACAAAGGCATGGGACACGGTACGAACTAATTCCATTTAGCTTTCAAGAGTATTTGGTATTTTTCGGGGGAGAATCTTCAAAGTTTGGAATTTAAGCAAAGGTTAAAGTTGAAGTGATCATACCTCCACCTTTATTGATAAGTATGAGTTTTAATGAGAGAAAAGTTTGTTTGGGGTTGAAGTAAAGGTTAGGTTATGTTGTAAAGTCAAAGTGATCACTGCTCCACTTTTATATGGTAAGAATATTGATGAGTTAAAGTTTGTTTGGGGTTTAAGCAAAGGTTAGGTTACAATGTAAAGTTAAAGTGGTCATTGCTCCACTTTTATGCTATGATTTTTTACGAATTATAGTTTGTTTGGGCTTAGAGCAAAGGTTAGGTCACATTATAAAGTCAAAGTGAATAGTGCTCCACTTTTATATGGTATGAGTTTTGATGAGTAAAAGTTTGCATTATTTTGTGTGAGGTGGTGAAGATTTGTCATCAGTTTTATTGTAAAGTCAAAGTGAAAAATGCTCCAATTTTGATGAGTAAAAGTTGGTTTGTTCTCGAGCATTATTTGTGTGAGGAGGTGAAGTTATCCACATATTTATATTTGTATGGTATGAATTTTGATGAGATAAAGTTTGTTTGGATTTGCATTACTTTGCATACATGTAGTGAAGTGTAGGGAGGCAAGATGGCTTTCATGGGGTGGGGATATATATATATATATATGAGGTTGGATTTGCATTACTTTGCATATATGTAGTGAAGTGTAGGGAGGCAAGATGGCCTTCATGGGTGGAGGATATATATGAATGTTGATTGTAGATAGGGGATGGGCAAGGTGTTGATAGGTTTTCTTTTTATTATTTTATAATAGTGTAGGTAGGTGGAATGGGGTAAGAGTGGTTTTTCTTTTATCTATCTTTTTTAGGGTTGTTTATTTTTCTTGTTTGTGAGTATAATGGATATGCAAAAACAAAAAGGTGGCATTCATTTTTACTTGTATGTTAGGATAAGCTTAACTAGTTGGTATTTGGGTTTGTATTATTTATATATAAATTTTAATTTTTTAATATTTTTATAATTTAATTATTAAAAAGTTAATTAATTTATTGAGAATATGATTGAGCATTCAGCAGCATGTTCAATTGTCATAACTTGAACAAAGGCTAGAAACTCGCAAAGAGAATAACAATATTTTTTTTATCCATATTTAATTATTTGAAAATGTTATATATTTTATCATTTTAAATAATGGATTATTTAACCATTAATACAATATCCCACTTTTTCATAAATATTAGATAATTAAAATATGAAGAATATTAGATAATTAAAATATGAAGAAGTATGCTTAAGAATCTCTTCTCCTTTCCTTTGTTTCTAAGGACACCATCAACTTTAATATTTTTGATATGTTACTTATTTACACACTTTATCCATGAGAGAGGCATATATGTATCACCTCATACTCATTTTGTCCCTCTTGTGCAAAATGCAAAGGTGAACATTACCCTATAATTTTGACAAGTGTTGGATCTTATCATACTAATTGCATACTAACTCCTTGTCCCTCTTGTGAAAAATGCAAAGGTGAACATTACCCTATAATTTTGACAAGTGTTGGATCTTATCATACTAATTGCATACCAACTCCTTCAACTTGGTAAACTTACAAGGCCTATTCAATTATGCCAAATCACATGCACTTCTTAATGAGTATAATGTTGCATAATAAAGGACAACACTTCCCCTATTCTTATATTTAGTGTGATGGTGAATACAAATGTATAGTTAAGCTAACAACAATATCTCTACCAAACAAATTCCTAAATTGTATTTTTCCTATGTAATTAATTCAACCAATTTTTGATTGATCATAATCATACATAAGATTTGTGGTTGAAAAAAATTGATTGGGAAGGTAATGATTTTCCAAGGTTAGGTTTTGGTAGAGATCTCTAAGGCTAGAGAAAGAGGTCATGGCTTCCACAAAGGGGGGCCATTTTCCCCTCCTTTAAAGTGGTCATAGGTGATCACCCATATGATCCAGTCAAGAGATGCCATGGCGACATAATCTCCGCTAGCCTATGAATTAGTTGCATGAAGCTTCCAAAGAAAATCCAAGGGGATTTTGAGCTACCCTACCACGTCTAATCCGTCGTTCTTCTGTGTAGATCCAAGGAATCCCTTTTAACAAATATCTGGCCAGTTGGATGAGTTTCCAGCACCATTTAGCATCAAACATGTTGTACAAAACCATCCCCTCCATTTCATATGCTCATGTGATATCTACAACTCAAGAATTCAATGCATTCAGGGTTTTGTTGAACTACTTCGACGCTATAAAGATAGTCTGAGTTTACCATGAGAAAGGTGCAATTGCAATGTGCCCTACCTCGGGTATATCTGTGTTTGTGTTACAATGACAAAGTTGCCAACTAAATAGAGAGAATTTAGATCTACGTCTCTGGTGTCAATGTGACAAAGGGATACTAGAACAATCCTGAGGCCAACAAAAATGCTTTTAAATTCGAATGGTTTCACACCAGAGACCTTGGTTATCTAAACGATGAAGGCTATCCATTTAATGGGTAGAATTTTGGTCATGAAAGCATATTGGCAACAACAAGCCCCTTTCTTGGGAGAACAAACAAGTCTAAGTCCATTTTATTGCAGGAAGAAGCCATTGAAGGTTAAAAACTTGGGCTATTGTCTTCTTGGAGGACACCATAGACCGTTTTTTTGCAGAATGAGGTCATTTTCAAATCTGAAACTCTACTTAATGGATCAAATAGTCAATTGGAGTAGACCCAAAGATGTAGTCCATATGGGTGAACTCTATTATCAATTTGCAAGTTCTAGTTTTAAAATTCCAGTCCTTGAATGCTGGTTTTTAATTCATTAAGGAAACTTTTTTAATGCAATTGCAAAAAAATGAGAAGTTAATTATAAAAACCCGAATTAGTGGTGTTTTTTTTTTTAATTAAATTTTAAATTAAGCCTTTAACATTAAATTTCGGATCAATAGGTGGGACAAGTGATGGGCCAAATAATTGCAACAACAATGTTGAACTTCCTTAGCTACCTACTTTATATTGTCAACATGGAGTTCACACAAAATTAAGAGGTATTATGCACTATATGTGTAAACTTCATACATGCACCTATCTAAGAAGGAGGAGACATGTTCATCCTAGTACTGCAAGGGTTACTTCATCAAAGGAAAGGATTAATAATCATTTTAACACTACTTAAAGGAAAACTATAATTTAACTGAAGGAAAAGTTGTAAAACATAATTGAAAAGACCATATGAACCAAAGGACTAATCCTAATTATCTTGACAACAAGGAAAGTTGGAATGAAAGGCTACAAATACAAGTGAGATAGATTTAAGTTGGTGAACCAAAGTACATAAATATACTTGTTGAAAATAGAATTGAATCTACTTAAGTTAACCTACTGAAATTAGAGTTAACCATATGACAATTTAACCTACTTCAAAATTGAATTAAAGCATGATAAAAAAATCTAATTCTCCTTGAAGTAACCTGGTACAAAGATGAATCAACGCAAGGTTAACATAGCCTCCTTAACAATGTCAAAATACCATGAAACTACTTGAAATAGCATGCTAGAATATGCTACAGAAAATAAAGACTAAGTGCAAAAAATTGATGCATAACATGAAATGTAAGCAAGATGAACAAAAAATAACTGAAAGTAAAGGAATAAAACAACAATATAGGGGTTCCTTGTTCAAACTTGAATGGGCCCTTCTCAAGGATTCTACAAGAAACCTAAGAGACTACCAAAGACAATAAATCTAGAAGGAAACAATCTACATTAACACACTAGTTCAAAATAACAATACATCTCAAGAGAGTTCGAATTCTCAACTCTATAAGAATTCCTAATGCTTCAACAAAAATGACTAACTCCCTAGGGCTAGCCCCTAGCTCCTACGTATACTAAAATATTACATTGATCAACCCTTCTATCAATCCTTGATTGAAGGGATTATGTCTCCAGGATCCCCATATACAAGGACCTATGTTCTAGGGATCAAATCCCTTCCTAGATTTCCCTCTCTTAGTTAGCAATTTGAATGGATCATGTTGGATTTGGTGCCTTGGGTGATTGAAGGCTTGGAAAAAATTCAGAGGTGGATGAGGGGACACAATCACCCTTTCTTCTCATGCAATGTTGGAGTAGGACCCCTTCTTGATTCAACATGCTTGGAGCATGGGTTAGTGTAGCTTTAGACATTCATAAAAACACGAAAACCATATCTAAAATAGGACACGACACACACTCAATCATTAAACTCATTCCATAATCAATCAATTTCAAAAAACCCACATAATTATATTAATCATGGTCAAAAGAGGTTTATGCTGGACTATGATTTTCGTTAGACCAAAACCCATAGGCGTTAGTCTCCACCACAATTTTTGGAGTTAGAATCCATGAGAGGGGGTTAACCCTTCTCGCGAAACTCATGGGAAGCGTTGAACCCAATGTCCAACAATCTCCCCCCCAATGCGTGTTGGGCGAGTTTCAAACTTGAGACCTGTCACTTTGATACCATTTGTTGGAGTATGATTGTCGTTAGACCAAACCCATAGGCGTTAGTTTCCACCACAATCGTCGGAGTTAGGATCGATGAGAGGGGGTTAACCCATGTCACGAAACTTGCGAGAAGCGCTGAACACAATGCCCAACAATTTATAGAGTACAAATATGGTCAAAATATCTCAAAAGTGGGCCTCATAATACTACAATTGAGAGGCTCATCATCAACCCCTAGTTTACACTTTTGCACACCTTTGTGCAAGCAAAAATGGTGATGTAATTTCTACTGATATCCCCTCTGACTAACCTAATGATATTGGTCTCTACAAATTTACCTCAAAAACATGCCACATATTATGTGATGGCACCCTTACCATAGTACCCAAAATATTTCTCTAGTTCCTTCCAATCTTCTCTTTATTTCTCCTCATCTAATGTTGTTGGCGGTGAAGGGTGTAAAAGGAGAGTTGGTTTAATATCAACCCAATCCATTTTAACTTAAGCTTCGTCAATGAATCCTTGCACAGTTGGATCGTGAACAAGAAAGCTTGCAATTTAATGGGTGAATGAGGCTCAATCCTCTTGAGACAACATGGCAATGACTTCCATCTTCTTTGTCATTCTTGGGATGCCTCTTCTCTTGAAAGTCTATTGGTGTCTTCAAAGTGGGAAATTACCCTTCTTTGCTTCTCCTATAAGATAGGAGAAAACTCTAAATCAAATGTGAGGGTCTCATGGTTGGAAATGGGCTCTTTAGGTTTCATAACCTCATCTTTGATCCATAGGGGGATATTTGGTTCTTCTTTCCTATACCTATGTAGCTTAATTTTGCCTCAATTCCTTGTGGTAGACCTAATAAGATAGAGCTCTCAACTAAACTTCACCTACATATGGATTTGGAGTCCATTTGTAGGGGTGTGGAAAGATGAGGTTGTGCAAGTAGAACTCACACAATTGTGCTCTTTATTCCTCATTTCCCACTTGGCATGCATCTACAAATTCCTTGGGGTTGTCCACTCTAAAGGGGACCTACTTTACTAGTCTGTTTCATCTGAAGTTTATACCATTATTCTTTGAGGAAGAGACTGCAGAATTTTGCTAGATGTTTGCAATTCATCATTTCTTCCGCTATTCGGGTCATCTTGGAGATGGATGCCTCCATCACCTCCACTCTCTCAATCTGGTTAGCCAATTCTTTTATGGTTTTGGCCAACTCTTCCTTCAAGGCCTTTATTTCTACCTCAAGTTGTTTCTTGTTGTCAATGCTATGCATTCTCATCATTTAGAATTTTTCTTTCAAGTTATGAAGTTGTTGCTCCAAATCATTTGCAACACTCTATCCTTTATTTGTTCTACCTTGTTGATATTGGCCTCTGCCATGTTCTTCCATTTGAGGGATTCAACCATTTATTCCTCTAGCTAATGGAAGGTGAGTTGCATAACATGATCTGTAGGTGTAATAACTCAGTTTTGATTCCCCATATTAAATAATGTATGTTGTTAATTTATGAAAGGTCGGAGTACCCAAACAATTAAAAGAGGCCAGCATGCCTAAGAAATGTAACGTTTTGATCATTATTAATAATAAAATACATCATTGGCTGCTAGACGAACATGGACAAGAGTTATAGGGGGCTATGATTCCACGAGAGAGGGGTATTAAGGGGATAATACTTTTATTATATTTTATTTACCCATAATTTTTTTAATGGAGATAAGTGGTTACATGAGATTCTTAGGGGAAGGCCATGTGGTTCTTGATTTCCAAGTAAATATATAAGCCCATCTTGTGGGTTGTTTGGGGGTTCTTCTCCACTCACACTTTCACTCTTTCATTCATTGTTGCTCAATTATCATTCCTCATTCATTATTTTTCTTGGATGGGGACATGGTGGGGGGGTGGATTACTGAGGAAGAATCCATTATTTGTTGGCTGTAGTAATGACTGGTGTATTCCAGCCATCAAATTGTGCCTGCATGTCTAAGATGCATTGGCGTGTACTAGATTTTATTCACAGTTGCGAGTCCTGAGTGTCCTAGCATGAAGATTCTTGACTAGATGCACGAGAGCCCTGGAAGGAGGTGGACAACCTAAGGGACTGCGTGGCAAAGAAAGGGGTCCATTCTCTTGGTTTGTGCAGGCTGGAGAGAAGATAGATGGTGTACTTTAGATTGTTGCGTGTTGAGAAACTCGTGAGATCTTGAGTCTTGATTGGCTTGGGGAGATGAGCTACACCCTGGAACCATCCCTGTGGATTCATAGTCCTGGATCAAGGGTGAAATTGATGTTGAGACTTGGAACACCGATGTCTATGGTTGGGTGGAACGTCCTTGGTCTACAACCAGTTGGTGAATTATTTTGTTAAAGATAAGTGTTCTCTGTCACAGTTTCCTTGTTGATATATTTATTTCCGCTATGTATTAATTATTATCTAGATTCATATTTTATAATATGCATGCTTGCTGGTTATTGATGTGCATGGTATTATATTCATTTATTTTATGATGTAGTGTGAATCTTGATAATTGCATGCGAGTCTGTCATGCTTCTTTATTAATTAAATGTCATCAGAAATTCAAAATCAGTTTGAAGTGTTAAATTTGAAGTAGCATGCCCAACCTGTGGGTGGTTGGGTATGTTATAGATTGGTATCAGAGTGATTTTACAGACACTGAGCCTGGATGAGCCAATTAACAAAGCACAAAAAATGAAATTGCAGAGACCGCAAGCAAATTGTTGACATAATGTCAGGAAGAGTATGTCTGTAATTTGTTTGACAAAATTATTACAGTGAATTGGGGAAAATTTCATGGGTAATTTGAAAGGATCGAGCCCATGAATTAGAAACAATCAAATTCAGATCTAATTGGGTCATTTTCGGGTTGTAATGACCAAATTCCAAATTTACCAAGGTAGTCATGGAAGAATTGAGAAAAATCCCCAATTCCATAAAGGAATTAAAGAAAATTCATGCCAAGAATGTCGACTGACTATGTAGGAAAGTAATTGGTTGCTCTAGAAGTTGAATTGGCATTTATTGGAGTGAAATTGGAAAAAATTCATGGTTGTAGAGTGCCCATGGTGGAAATTGAGCGAAATTGGGAAAAAGCCCCAATTTCCATAGAAGAATTCATGAGAAATTTGACATTCAGGGTTGCATTACAATTGCGAGGGTCGTATGGATTATTAAAAGGCCCGAAATTGGACATATGGAGCTTAATCACAACTTTTAATGGTGACCCAAAAAGAAATTAGGATTCTGGGCATTTTTGGGAAATTTGGAAAAATTAGGAAAAAATGGGAAATTTTCGTACTGTTGACATGTGGTGGGGGGCATGTGTTGAACGTTATGGCGAGATAGAAGGCGTGTGTCTGCCATGGTGGGCAGCATAGCACGTTGGTGAGCACCCCTAAATGGTGGAACCTAAGTCAGACAGCATAACTAAATTGCAAGGGAGGAGGGGAGGGCACAATGCACAGATGTGCAACACATCACCTATGAACAAAACATTGGTTAGGTTTTGTGGCCCCTCCCCCCCTCTGTTAACAGTCGATAGGTGAACAAAACATTGGTTAGGTTTTGTGGCCCCTCAACATTTTTCTAATGGTTGACGGGCTTGGGGGGGCGCAATGCAACATGGGTCGTCGATCGTCGTCGATGCCCACTGCACCTTAACTGTTGGATCTCTTCAACACAAAATTTCACACACTGTATTAAATGGGCATGGTATGGGGCATGCCTATCCCCTCGGCCCAAATAAAATACTACCACATGGAAACTAGACAGCGGGGACTGAAAGTTAAGGTAAGCATGCCACAAAAAGAGAAGAATAGAGGAAATAGGTAAGGGCTACCAGGGCAAGGCCAAGAGTGGTCGAGATATAACATTGAATCCTTGCAGGGGTCCTAGGTGGACTGGGAGGCCATGCTAGCATCCCATTTAGTGGATTTTTATTTAAAATTATGAAAAAGGGTTAAAAATTATTGGAAAATTTCAGTGATTTTCCAAGTGTTTAACTTGCAGGCCATTTTAGGAGGCTTAAACGATGTTTTTGAGAAGTCAATTTCGAAACCGCATGTCCTTTCATGACACATAGTTTATGAATCCCAAATAATAGATCTCAAAGATATATTTCTAACGTTGTAAACCTTTTGTTAAATGAAGTTAGTATGTGGGATTTACAACCCAAATAGTAGAGGGTAAATTTGAACCCCCAATTAACTTCTGAGAGCCATAACTTTTAGCTCAGAGGTCGGATTGAGGAATGAGTACAGTCGTTGGAAAGATGATTTAGAGGATAATAAATTGGAATTATTATATTTTGGAGAATTGTGATATAAATATTCATAAATTGAGCAGAAAAATGTCTTGTAGCATTAATTCACAAATTTTTATGATATGCATATTTCTAACAAAAATGATTGCTTGCATATTTTGCAGAATTCAGGGGTATAAACATATCATTTCAGGTTAAGAATGCATATTCAAGAAGTGGAGGAAGGAGAGGGACCCTTCAATCATGATAAATAAGCTAAAGGACGAAATATCAATGTTGGTAATGTAGAGACCGAATCAAATGGACACAAGGGTAGAGGGGAGCAAGAAACATTAATAGAGATTGTGAGAAGCCTATGATCCGAATTAATGTAGTAACGCAACAGAATACACAAATAACCATAAATACAAAGATGCAACATAAATAACACTTCATTTCATTAATATCAAAGAACTGGAATTTGTTTATAGACATAATGGTAATAAACTAGCTAAGGCGCTGGTAGCTTATCTCTGAGAAGAGATGTGGCGACTACAGGCCTCTGAACTTTGTGTTACAATGAGGATCGAGGGCCTATATATTATTTAGAAACAATGGAAAAACCTAATCATCCAAAAACCTAACCCTAGGAGATGAAATGCCAGGATATGGGCACCGTCGGGGTAAATTGGTACATCAATTTCCCGGGGTCGTAATTTTGGCATACTATCTCCGTTTGACGCACATGATACATCATTAGAAAGATCTATCCGAGGAATACAACCAATGACAACAAATATCAAAGTTTAGAATGAATTTATATTCGTCGTTTGATGTCCAAAAAATGTCGTTTAGGGCCTTAAAACGGTTCCGAAAGTTCAGGACCCGAAAAACTGCCAAAAATAGTAAATTGTGCTACAATTAAGGAAACTGTAAAACTGGAAGAAACAATGGTGGGGGTCCAAGTGGAATAGGCGGGTGGAAACTCCACCAGGATCATTCCTCCCCCCTTAGGAAGAGATGGTCCCTATTGCATTGAGTTCCTCCATGAGATGAGGAAACTTCTGCTGAACTTGGTCCTTGGTGAGCCACTTGCCCTGGTGAAGGAGTTGGCCTACTTTGACAACTCGATATAGCTAGATCCTCTGCTAGCGGGTGTTCTTGATCTGTGTGTCCATAATCCGATCAGTTGTGGCTTGTTCCATGCAATATGGGTTTAACTCTATTGGTGTGAGTTGTTCTGCCATGTCAGATGTGTCCAGTAAAGGTGGAAAGTAGGGACGAAGGTGGTCCACATTGAACACTGGGTGCAGACCAAGTAATGGTGGAATACTGAGTTTGAAGGCATTGGCCCCTACAACCTTGGTGATGGTGTATGGCCCATATCGGAGTGGGCGAAGCTTGCGGTGGGGTCCAACGAGGCACTCCTTCTGCAAATGTAGCCACACTTTGTCGATCACTTGGAAGTTGTGTTGCACCCGATGTTGATCATGCTGCTGCTTGTACTTAGCATTGGCTCTATCCAATATGTCATGAACCTGTAGGAGAATGTGCTGAATGTGCTCAATGAAGCTGTTCACCGTGGAAGATTCAAACTGGACATGAGTCGAATCAGCCTGAGTAGCTGGAAATGGCATGGATACGTCAATGGGACATAGTGGCTGGAATCCCAAGCCCACCTAAAAGGGGTTGTGGTCGGTTGAGATGTGGAGGGCCCGGTTATAGCTATTTTGTATATAGGGGAGGCTCTCATCCCATGTGCATGGATTCTTTGAGTTGTACATGCACAAAATGTGTACGATCATCTTGTTGATGACCTCTGTCTGAGCATCATTTTGGGGATGGAAAGATGTGGACTTGGTGAGCTTCGTGTCCAACATTGACCAAAGGATGGACAATAATGTCCTGAGGAACTTGTTGTCCCGATATGAGATGATAGACTATGGGATCCCAAAGTGTGCCCACACTCATTCAAAGAAGAGTTTAGTATTGGCTTCTGCTGTGATATTCTTCTTGCAGGCCGCCATAATGGCCATCTTCGAGAATCTGTCGAAGACCACAAAAACACATTCATTGCCATGCTTAGTAGAAGGAAGGCCCAACATGTAATCCATGGAGATGGATTCCCAAGGTCGACTAGGGGTAGGCTATGGAGTATAGAGGCCTTGCTTCTTGATGGTCGGTTTGGAAATTGCGCAGGATCTGATGTACTTCCCGACATTCCGTTGAAGGTTTGGCCAATAGAAATGATTCTGTAGTACTCCCACTGTTTTCTCGACCCCGAAATGTCCAACGACTCGATTGTAGTGCGCTTCCCAAATAATCTTAGCACACTTGCTTGAAGGAACACAAATTTGTCCCAGGTGACATAGTAGTGTATCCTGGAGGTGAAAATTTGGAACTCGGTTACCCTCCAAGAGTGTATTCTATGTGTGGCCAAATTCTGGATCGCTCTTGTAGAAAAGAGGCCAATCAGAAGTCTCGTGCCCACAAGAGTTGAGCACGGTTGTTATTGCCACAATCGGTGGTCGGCTGAGGCAGTCTGCAACATTATTGGTGGTTCCCTTCTTGTACTTGATGTTCAAATTAAACTGTTACAGATATGTGGACCACTTCTGATGGTGATCATTCTGTAACTTCCCTTGTGTCTGTATGAACTGCAGGGGTTGGTGGTCTGTGTGGATGATTGTTTCCTTCCCCAAAATGCAATGATTCCATTGTCGGCAAGCCTGCACAATGGAATACATCTCTTTGTCATAAGTGGGATACTTTCAGACCATGTCGGACAATGTCTCACTATGATATGCCACTGGATGACCCTGTTGAGTAAGAACTGCCCCAATAACATAGTCAGAGGCATCTGTCTCGATCTCAAATGGTTGTTGCAAGTGGTAATGTGAGCTCCAGGGCATAGTAGAGGCAATGTTTCTATTCTACGAATTGCTTCTGTTGAGATTCCGACCAAAATAAATTTTCTTTCGCTCCTCCCTTAGTGACTTGACTCAAGGGCCAAGTGATATGAGAGAATCCCAACATGAACTTGCAGTAGAAATTAGCAAGACCCAGAAAGCTGCGAATCTCTGTTAGAGTGGTTGGGGTTGGCCAATCCCAAATGACTTGGATCTTGGTTGGATCCACATGCACCCCACACTCATCAATAATGTATCCCATATACTAAACCTAGGTCATGCCAAAAGTGCACTTCTCCAAATTGGCACACAACTTGTGTTTCCACAGTGTTTGGAGGACCTGTCGGATGTGGTGGAGCTTCTCTTCCCAAGTATGGATGAATATCTGGGGATCATCCAAGTACACTACTACAAATGAGTTGGTGAATGGTCACAAGATGTCATCCATCAGCCTCATGAAGGTTTCAAGAGCATTAGTCAACCTGAAAGGCATGACCATCCATTCAAAAAGGTCCTCCTTGGCTTTGAAGGCAGTCTTCCACACATCAAACGGTTCGATTGGTACCTGGTGATACCCAGACTTCAAGTCGATATTGCTGAAATATTTCGCCCCTTTGAGTTGTTACAGAAGGCCATCAATTCGTGGGATTAGGTACCTATTCTAGACAATGATCTTATTCAGCGCCCGATAGTCAATACATAGTCTCCAAGTCCCATCCTTATTCTGCACCAACACGATCGAGCTCCCATAGAGCGATGAACTTGGCCAGATGTGACCTTTCTGTAGCAGCTCCTGAATCTTCCTCTTGATTTCATCGTTCTCTAGAATAGAGCACCGATAGATCAGTCCATTGGGAAATGACACACCTGAGGTCATATCGATGGGGTGCTTGACCTGACAGTGTAGAGGCACCCCTGCGGGTGAGGTGAAGATGTCTCGGTACTCCTCCATGACCTTGTCCATTTGTTGTTTTTGTGCGAACAAGCCCTATCTGGATGTTGTGGCCACAATCTTCTTCTTGCCCTGAGGGCGGATCATCAGGAAAACAAATTTCCCAGTTTTGGAAATGAGCTTACTGCATTGTTTTGTAGTAACCAAAGAGATAGCGACAGACATTGATACCTGTGGTATCATGTAGAACTTATTTCTCAAAGTAAAAATAATATCACGAGGCCAAGACTCATACACAACATGTCGCTTCCACAAGTATGGTTGGCCTAATAATACATCACAAACATCAAGAGGAGCAATGTCACATAATACCTCATCGGTGAAGGACTTGATGCTATAGGGAAGGTGAAAGTGCTAGCTGACACGAAGATCCCTTCCTTGGTGAAGCCACCCAATGGTGTACGGGTGTGGGTGTGCTGTGGCCGGCAAGCCCAACTGCTTCACAACCTCTGCTGAAATGAGGTTCTTTTGGCTCCCACTGTCGACAATGAAATATAGCGGGGAACCCTTTACCCACATCTGGGAGTGGAACAAACGCTCCTCCTCCTCTGGATATTTCGGTTCTTCCTTTTGGATCTTCGTGGTGGAAATGGTGGCATTGGGATCCACATAGATAATATTCTTCCCTATGTCATTCCCCATCTCAAGTTATGATTCAGTGTCGGAGCATGCATCTGATTTAGAAGCCTTCATCTCGTCCACTAGTGACTGCTTGGCCTGACACTCACTTGTGTTGTGAGTGGAGCTCTTATGAAACTCACACCACTTTCCCGTGTCCTTCTTTGGCTTCGCAGTGTTGTTATTTGCTTGCGGTTTTGGCAGGTTGTCTTGAGACACCATGCCTTGGATTTGTCCTTTGTTTTGCATTTTGGGGGCACCTTTCGCTTGCTTTTGATTCATAGATCCAAAGTCTCGCTTCTTTTGTTTGAATTTCTGCTCAATCTTAGTAGCATACTGGTATGCCGTACCAAGCGAGGAGATGTCGAGGAACTCCATTTTCTCCTGAATGTATCTGTGCAGACAATTGCAGTACTTCAGCACCAAATGTTTCTCCCAATCTTTGATACCCAAATTTGTGCACTGGGTATGGAACAGATTCATCAACTCATGCACATCTTGATCCCTTTGTTGCCGTAGCGTAGTCCATTGTATGTATTTGTCCTCATAGCTCCCCACAGGATAATATTATTCCTTGATGGCGTCTCAGAAAGAATTCCAAGTGGGTATGACCGAGAACTTAGAGGGTTCCTCCTCGTCCTTTTTCTCATAGTAGGTTTCCCACTAGTCCTTGACACGGGGGGCGACTTTGAGCAGTGAAAAAACAATCTTCTCCCGATCGGAAAAGTCATGAACTGAGAAATATCCTTCTAATAGATTCAAATATCTATCTATGATGTCTGCATCTATTCGGCCATCAAATATGGGAATGACAAAGTTTACTTCTACCTTAAAAGGGGTTACGCCTCTAGAGTCATTGCTAGATGCATATGCGCCACTAGTGGGCAGTCGTTGAAGGATCTGGGCGAAGTTATCCATCATCGCATTCCTTTGTTTTTCAAGGGCCTCGTCAAGTAATATTTTGATATTATCTCCTGCTCCCTCGTCTTTCTTTTTGTCCCCCATGGGCGGCCGTCGGGGTTTGCGAGGCTTGTCTTGCAAAGGTTCAACCAGATCGATCCCTAACTCCTTATACCCCAACCTTGTTGGGGACATGCAAAGAAGCATTGAGAAAGAGAATAATTATCTGATACCACTGATCCAAATTTATGCAGGAACGCAACAAAATACACAAATAACCATAAATACAAAGATGCAACGGAAATAACACTTCATTTCTTTAATATCAAAGAACTGGAATTTGTATACATACAAAATGGCAATAAACTAGCTAGGGCGCTGGTAGCTTATCTCTGAGAAGAGATTTGGTTCTACATGCCTCTAAAATCTGTGTTACAATGAGGCTCGAAGGCCTATATATTATTGACAAACAATGGAAAACCCTAAACATCCAAAAACCTAACCCTAGGAGATGAAACACTAGAATATGGTCCCCATCGGGGTAAATTGTTACATCAATTTCCCAGGGTTGTAACTTTGGTATACTATCTCCGTTCGATGCACATGATACACGTTAGAAATATCTATCTGAGGACTACAACTGGTGACAACGAATATCAATGTCTAGAACAAACTCATATTCGCCGGAGGTATGATGCCCAAAAAACGCTGTTTAGGGCCTCAAAACGACTCTGGAAGTTCAGGACCTGAAAAACTACCAAAAATAGTAAATTGTGCTACAATTAAGGAAACTGAAAAATGAAAAGAAACAATGGTGGGGGTCCAAGTGGAATAGGTGGGTGGCCACCAATATCCACATGGTTCAGCCTAATAATAGAAGTACAGAGCTACAAAGACGACAATGAGAGACTGATAAGAGAAAAAAATAAGATAAATCCTCAAGTGATGCAAAGCATAAATTAGTTGCATAGGAAAGCAAAGAATGGATCAAACTCAAGGAAGGAGGAAGAGGGAAGATATCATGAGAGAAGAGATAACTACATATGAGATGGTTACTCAAGAATTTCTAGCAATCCTCATAGACATCACTCAACTCCTTACTCATCAAGGAAATTTTATGCATCTGAAGATTCCATAAGTAGTCCAGAGGTGTCTTCTGTTAGGAACCAAAGAAGAAGAAAAGAATTGGATAGTTTGCAAAGAGAGATGAGGAAGCTTAAGCCACCATCCTTCGATGGGAAAGAGAAAGAGAAGATGATGTTGAAGCATGGTTGCTTGGAATCGGGAGGTATTTTCAATTGCATAAATACTCATCAAACCTAGAAGCCAAAATTGCCACTTACCATTTACATGGAAAAGATTCTATGTGGTGGGATCAACTTAAGCAAGTTGAGCACATAAATGAGAGCAGGATCACTTAGAAGCAATTAAAAAAATATTTTCAGAAATAATACCTTTCATAGCACTTCTATGACAAGAAAATGCAGGATTTCTTTGAACTTAGGTTGGGAAGCATGACCATGGCAGAGTATAAAAAGAAAATTCTTGGGACTGCTAAAGTATGTGGGGTTTATAAAAGATGAGAAGGTGAAAATACAAAGGTTTTTGAGTGGATTTCCTTCATTTTAAAAAGAAAAGATTCAATATGATGAGCCCATGACATTGAATGAGACCATCAAGAAGGATAAATACCTGTATGAGCAAGGAAAGGGCAGAGAGTCTTTGTAGAAATCTTGGAAGGATAAGAAGAAGGATAATTTTGATTAGGGAAAGAAAGGATTCAAACCTCCTTTCATTAGAAATAGCCCAAATAAAAATCAGCAAGACCATCCTGCTAAGAGTGAATCCAAGAGAGAAGACTCCTTGGGAAAAAGGGGGAGACCACCAATCCAATATTGGGGATGCAAAGAAGATCAACTATATAAGGATTTCCCTCATAGAAAAGACAAAGTGAAGACCATGCACAACATCCAAGAGGCTACAATAGTAGAAGACATGTGTATAATATATGCAGCCATAGAAGATCGACAAGCATAGTACCTATCCAATATGATCGAGGTGGAAGGTAAGATCATTAATCAACATGTTGCTATTTTAATTGATTTAGGAGCAAGTGATTGCTACATTGATCCTAAAATAGTGGATAAATTACATTTGGAAAAAAGTGAACAGGAAAAATCAAGTTTGGTTTAGCTAGCCGCTGGAACTAGATTCTGACATACCCATTCAGTTGAGTGAGGTACTAAATGTACCTGGGGTGAAAAGGAACCTTGTCTCCATTTCTTCCTTAGAGAATAAAGGCTACAAGGTTACCTTTTCTAAAGGAAAAGTTCTTGCATGACATAAGAAATCACATATGGATTCTGCCCGAGTAATTGGTGTTCGAGAAAACAACTTATACATGTTGACTATCTGACCAGTCCAAGCCCTGTTACATGATACTATCAGCTTGAGTGAGCTATGGAATAGGAGACTTTCTCACATTCATTATAGAGCCCTTCCCACTCTAGGTAAGATGGTAACATGCCTTCCAGAGATACACATTCAACATAATGGTGTTTGCAGAGGTTGTGCTCTTGGAAAGAATGTCAAGGGTTCCTTCTTGAGTAGTGACAACAGTTCCAAGGGGATCTTGGACTTGATACATTTAGATGTGTGTAGACCCATGACTGTTGCCTCCTTGAACGAATATTTGTAGTATGTTCTCTTCATGGATGATCACTCTCGGAAGACATGGATTTATTTCTTGAAGACCAAGGATGGAGTCCTTGCAAGATTTCAAGAATTAAAATCTCAGGTTGAGAACCTAACTGGAAGGAATATCAAGGTCCTAAGATCAGATAATGGAGGAGAATACACATCCATGGATTTCAATGATTTCTGTGTTGAGGCAGGGATCAAGAGGGAGCACATAGTTCCTTAAAACCCTCAACAAAATGGGGTTACAGAGAGGAAGAACATAACCATCATTGAGACAACCAAAGAAATGATACATGAACAAAATCTACCTATGATTATGTGGGCAGAAACATCCATGACATCATTATATGTTCAGAACAAGAGTCCTCACCAGATTTTGAAGAATATGACTCCCGAAGAAGACTTCACCGGAGTGAAGCCTGAGGTTGGACACTTCAGGAAATTTGGGTTTCCACTATACTTTCATATACCCGAGGAGAAGAGGTCCAAGCTAGACCCTTCAGGGAGAAAGGGTACATTTTTGGGATATAATGAATTTTCGAAGGCACACCGGATCTACATCCCTGGACAAAGACAGATTGAGGTGAGCATAGATGTCATCTTTGAGGAAGAGATAACCTTTCGGAGATCCAGAGAATCTCAGATGGAGATTGACAACGAGACAATGCCTTCTCCCCCTTCAAAAATTCATAGAGAGACAACCATTGTTCCATTCGATCCAGTTGATCCAGTTTCTCCAGTTGATGTTACTAGAGACATTGCAATAGGCCATAAAAGGCTTGCCTAGGATTGAAAAACTCTACAGGAGGTAGAGGGACATGCAACTCCTCGAGGCACAATCTGAGAGAGTAAGAGACCAAGGTTATTTTTGAGCTATGTTTCAACCATGAGCCACATAATTGATACTAAGCCTTCTTGTCATGGAGAAGCAACATGTCAATAGGTATGGAAAGATTCCATGCCAGAAGAGTATCAGTCCATCATGAAGAATGAAGCGTGGGATATTCTGCAATGACTTCCAAGTGGATCTATAAGATCAATCATGCAACTGATGGAAGTGTTGAGAAGTACAAAGCAAGATTAGTAGCCAGAGGATTCTCACAGGTGGAGGGAATTGATTATGAGGAGACATTTGATCTTGTGGCCCAATACACTTCCATCCATACTATCATTTCACTAGATGCATCTATGGGTTGGAAAATACATCAGATGGATGTAAATACAACCTTTCTCAATGGTGAGATTGAGGAAGAAGTTTACATCGAGCAACCAGAGGGATTCATGATACATGATGAAAAATCTAATGTGTGCAGGTTGAAGAAATCCCTGTATTGACTAAAACATGCACCTCATGCTTGGTATGAGAAGATGGATGGATTCCTAATGAGTTTGGGATTCAACAAGAATGTTGTTGATCCAAACCTATATTATCACATTGTTGGTGATGAGTGCCTAATCTTGGTTCTGTATGTGGACAATTTATTCCTCATTGGTTCAAAAATACTTATTGCTGAATGCAAGCGTGCATTGAATTCTGAATTCAAGATGAAGGATCTGGGTATGATGCACTACTTCTTGGGACTAGAAGTATGGAAAAGGACTGATGAGATTTTCCTGAGTCAAGGAAAATACACAGTGGAGATATTGAATAAATTTGGTATGACAGACTGCAAATCCATGCCTACACTGATGGTGATGGATCTAAAGAAATTGAATGAGGATTCTATTGATTCAGGTGAGATTGATCCACATCTATACCAAAAGATGATTGGATCATTTATGTATTTGGTTAACACCAGAGATGATATATTCTATGCAGTGAATGTACTTAGTCAGTTCATGAGTCAGCTGAGACAGACTCACTAGATAACAATGAAGCATGTATTGAGATATCTACGAGGCATGATTGGATATGGCCTGAGATATGCCTCCGGTGTAGACATGAGATTGCAGGGATATGCCGATGCAGATTGGGTAGGGAGCACAATGGACCAGAAGAGCACATATGGTTGTTCTTTTACCTTGGGATTTTCCATGGTTTCCTGGTGCAGTAGGAAACATAGCTATGTGGATTTGAGTACTGCATAAGCAGAGTATATAATGTTGAGTGTGGTAGTCCACGAAGCAGTGTGGCTTCAAAAGCTCCTGACATATTTATTTGATCATGAGATGGATTCTACCATTATTCATTGTGATAACCAGAGTTGTGTGAAGCTCTATGAGAATCCCGTGTTTCACAATAAATCGAAACACATTGAGATAAAATACCATTATATCAGAGACATGGTGTAGAGGAAAGAAGTACACATGCAATACCTTCCTACACATGAGTAGATTGCAGATATCTTCACCAAACCGCTTGCCAGAATGAAGTTTGAGTACTTCCGTGAGAGACTTGGCCTGGTGGAGAATGCCTCCCTAGCTAAGAGGGAGTGTTGATGATTGCAATGTTGTGTGACATTATCCAAGGTACATTCTCCTCTGTGACTGAGTTGAGTCGAACTGTGAGAGAGCCCAGTGTTGGGCATGCCCATGTGATGGGGTGCATCGTTCTTCTCTGTGTGAGAGTTGAGTCGTCCCCCAGTGTTGGGTGTTTCCATGTGATGGGTGTATCGTTCTCCTATGTGTGAAAGTTGAGTCAATGTGGTACTCCATATGATTCTCTTGTGGACTCAATTGAGATAGAGATATGTTGGGTATGATGTCCCTGTCGCTGATCATAGGTGGACGTGTCCCTAGTGGCTGAGCACTAGTGTACGTGTGGATCCCTTTCTATATTGTATAAGTGTAAGATTGACTTGTAACCCTAATTATGATGTAAAGGGTACAAGTTGGCCCCACCATATGTGAAAGATAATTAAGGTTTATTGTAATAACTTATTATATTTCTGAGTTATTGAGGTCGGCCCTATTGTACCAATAGACACACCTTTTTCCGTGTCTGGTCTTGTATAAATAAAGGTGATTTCCCCATTGAGGAAACACACTTGTCACTTGTCATTTGGAAATTTCAGACCTACATCTAAGGTTGATGTGCACACCTCTATTGGGCGCTAGTTTCAAGGTGGTAGAGCACCCTCTTGTGTGCATTAGGGTTTAATGGTTGGGGGATATTCTCTTGAGAATATAACAAAGTATTGTTGGGTTTTTTTCCCTTGAGTATAAGGGTTTCCCAGGATATTTCTTGTGTTCTTGTGCATGTTATTTATTCTTGTGATATTGGTTATTGCAACACTTGTGTATGGTGTAGCTGCATTTTTTTATGGTTCAAGTACATGCTAAATGAAATAAACCTCATGCTTGAGCCTAGCATAGTGAAAATTCAACACTTGGGCCAAAATTGCTCAAGGATATGGAATACCGGATGGTTATAATTAAGCAGAATTTAAAGGAAACTCAAGATAGATTTTTTTTTTTATCCAGATAAGAACATGACAGGTAGAGAAGTTAAAGTGGGGGAGCATGTGCTTTTGAAAGTGAAGCCCAAGAAGATCTCATTGAATTTGGGTAGTTGTACAAATCTAGCAACTAGATTCTGTAGTCCATTTGAGATATTGGACAAAATAAGGCCAGTTGCATACATGTGTGCATTGCCTTCTTCCATGAATGTCCATAATGTATTTCATGTCTCTTTGTTGAAGAATTATGTACATGATCCTAATCATGTTATTGATTTCCATTTGATTTAGGTGGAGCCAGAAGGAGACTTTCAGGTCCAACCAATGTGCATATTAGACAAACAAGTCAAAATGCTCTGGAATTGAGTCATAGAACTCGTAAAAGTTCAGTGGACCAACTACAGTCCTAAAGATGCTAATTGGGAGCATGAAGATGCCATGCGGGTAAAGTATCCACAACTTTTTGAATAAATTTTGAAATTTTGATTTCTGTTTTGTATATGCAATAAGGACAATGCTAAAATAAGGGGGAGGAGAATGTAATACACTGGTTTTGATTCCCCATATTAAATAATGTATGTTATTAATTTATGAAAGGGTGGAGTGCCCAAATAATTATAATAGGCCAACGTGCTTATGAAATGTAATGTTTTGATCATTATTAATAATAAAATACATCGTTGGCTGCTAGACAGACAAGGACAATATAGAGGGGTATGATTCCATGAGAGAGGGGGCTTAAGGGGCTAAGAAATTTGTTATATTGTATTTACCCATAATTGATTTAGTGGAGAGAAGTGGTTACATGAGATTCTTGGGGGAATACCACGTGGTTCTTGATTTCCAAGTAAATATATAAACCCATCTTGTGGGTTGTTTGGGGTTTATTCTCCACTCACACTTTCAATCTTTCATTCATTGTTGCTCAATTATCACTCCTCATTCATTCTTGTTCTTGGATGGGGACATGGGGGGGATAATTACTGAGGAATAAGCCCTTGTTTGTTTAATGCAGTAATGAATGGTGTATTCCAACCATGAAATTGTGTTTGCATGCTTGAGATGCATTGGCATGTACTAGATTTTATTCATAACTATGAGTCTTGAGAGTCCCAACATGGAGATTCTTGACTAGATGTATTGGAGCCTTGGAAGGAGGTGGACCGCCCAAGGGGCTGCATGGTAGAGAAGGGGGTTCATTATCTTGGGTTGTGTAGGCCGGAGAGAAGAGAGTTGGTGTACTTTGGATTGCTGTGTATTGAGAAACCTGTGAGAGCTTGAGTGCTGACTAGTTTGGGGAGTTGAGTGACACCCTGAAACCATCCTTTTGGATTCATAGCCCTGGCTCGGGGGTGACATTATTGTTGAGACTTGGAACACCAATGCCTATGGTTGGGTGGAACGTCCTTGGTTTGCAACTAGTTGGTGAATTATTTTGTTAAAGATAAGTGCTCTTTGTCATGGTTTCCTTGTTGATATATTTGTTTCCACTGTGTATTAATTATTATCTCTGAGATTCATATTTTAGAATATGAGTGATTTCTAGTTATTGTTGTGCATGACATTAAATTCATTTCTTTTATGATGCAGTGTGAATCTTGATGATTGCATGTGAGTCTGTCATTCTTCTTTATTAATTAAATGTCATCAGAAATTCAAAATCAGTTTGAAGTGTTAAATTTGAAGTAGCATGCCAAGCCTATGGGTGGATGGGTATGTTACAGTAGGTGGTGTTGACGCGTTCTCTTCCTCTTGTGCCCTTGATGGGATCTTATTAGGGCTAGGAATGTCATCCAAGTATATGGAGGATATAGGTGTAATCCTCTAGGGGGTTGTTTGAGATTTGGTTATTTCCATCCTAGATATTTTTCCACTCTTCCCTGAAGCTAGGGTCTTTTATTTGATTTTCAAAGGGATACTTTCTGGAGTCCCCATCTTAATTAAGGTGGCATCCATATCTTTATCTACACTTTCCACCTTTATCCATTTATGGGATTATTTTCTTTTGGAGGCCTCTACCTTCCTAGCTTTCTATTTCCCCCTTACATCTCTTTTTGGACTAGGCTCCTAAACCGATTACTGGGAGTATAAATAAATAAGGAAAAAATAAATAAAATCATAAAAACAATTTCAAATTATTAAATACAAAATATTATATTGTTTATTATTTTATAGTAAATAAAGTATTTAAATAAGTTTAATGGATTATGTTAATGGGTTATCATCAATGTTATTTAGTATTTGGTTAGTTATGTGTCAATAAATTTCAAGTTGGAAATTCTAGAAAAGACACACTAGGGTTATTAAAGATACCACATGAGGGTGAGGGTGGGGGTGGGAGTGGGGGGAGATATTGTTAAGAACCAAACATCAATATAGCATAGAAAAACCTCAGGAAAAGTACTCAATGCCTTGAAAAAGAGATAATTTCAGATAATAAGCCTCTTCGAGGGGGCAACCTCCTTTTACCCCACTTAAATGTTCAAGTAC
>SNQJ01S0001359.1:51051-72112 GCA_010110895.2 Picea sitchensis
ATGAAAATGTCTCCTTGGTATATATAGGAGACTAGGAGGTATAATTACAACTAATGGCCTAAAGTCGAGATAAATAAAATAACATTACTAATATAATATGCCCCAATTAAGGGGTAATGAGCCAATATTAGGGCTTAACAGATATTATGCAAAACATAATGAATGTGGAGAAATATCTCTTGAAAACCATATGCAGGTGGGGGTGTATTAGGAAATAAAATTCCATGCTAAATCTAATAGAAGTGAGGAAGTCAGATTTAATCTAGAAATTAAATGATAAAGAAATTACACAGTACACAGAGATTTTACCTTGGAAACCCAAACAGGAAACCGAATGTTGCTTGAGCATATTTCCCTCTTGTTGTCTTATTCATTGAAAATAAAAGGTTACATGTCTAACATTGATCTACACCTAAGACACAATCAACATCATACCTTCTTTCTTTACACAAGAACAACCCTATAGCCAATTTGACTTACATCTACATGACCAAAAACCTTCTGCTAAAGGATTAATATCATGATTATTTGTTAGAGATTAGCTTTTATAGTATTACAACATGCCTTATTTACATGATTTACAATAGGAAAAACCCTAAATAAAGGTGCCCAAAAATGATTACAGATCCACAAAGATCATTGACTACAAATCCTGTGAATCTTAGGATTCTATTACAATCGACTACTAGTTGAATTAACAATCGACTACCGATCAACTTACATTCAGAATTCAGTTGATTGCCACATGACCTATAATGAACTCTAGCCAGTTGACCACTTCAACTTGTTGTTTATCACTTCGAATTTTACTTTTCACAATCGATCACTTCAACCTTCGAATTTCTCTCCCAGTAGATCCACCTTGACTAGAATTTCACTGCAAAGAATATAGCAACCCAACATTCTCCCACTTGTTTTATTCTTTACTGAACCAAGAGTTTCCTGATTTTTTTTTCACATACCCAGGGAAAAAATCCCCATTTCCTCTCTACACCAAGATAGCTTCACAACACTCACAGAATTGGTCAAAGAGTCTTTTATTCTTTCCAATGTGTCTACTTTCTACAGTAGCACCTTGTTACTTTCCACCATGCCTGTTACAAAATGGTATTGTACATAAATATGCTTAGTATTTGAATGATAAGTTGTGTTCTTTTCCAATAATATTGTGTTTTTATTGTTGCAATTTATATTCATATCTCTCTTCTCAAACCCGATCCATGAACACAACCATTGCAACCATATTTATTCTTTACTTTCACTAGTGGCTACCATGTATTCAACTTTTGTTGTTGACAAGGCTACGACTGCCTATCGCTTGCTCATCCAATGGATTTCTCCACCAACCATCTTGAACACATATCCACTAGTTGACCTTTGTCGATCCATATCTCCATTCCAATCGACGTCGATAAATCCATGTACATCTACTTCACTGCCACCTCTAGGTTTCCCTTGGTAGCATATAGCATAATATTTTGTGCCACACAAATACCTGAATACTCTCTTGACAACTTTCCAATGCTCTTTTCCAAGTGTTGAAATGTATCTTCTCAACACTTCCACTGCATGGGAAATGTCTGGTCAAGTGCAGACCATTTCATACATTAGACTACCAACAACACTTGCATAGGGAACATGTGCCATGTCCTCTATTTCTTCCTGTGTCTTTAGACACTATTCAACAATTAGCCTTTCTCCCACAAGAATTGGCACTTTTACAGCTTTGCAATCCTGTTGTTGAAACACTTCAATATTGTTTCAATGTATTTCCTTTGGTTCAACCAAATATTTCTAACTTCACGATCTCTCTTTATCTCTATTCCTAGAATGATTTTCGTTGCATTGAGATCTGTCATGTCGAACTTGGAGGATAACTGCTTCTTTACCTCCTTTATCGTGTTCATGTTTTTTTTGATCAACAACATGTCATCGACATACAATGCTACATATATGAAATTCCCACCTTCTTCCTTGGAATATATACCGTGATCAACTTTGCTTCTCACAAATCCCAAACTCAGGATGTTTATTTCAAAATTTTGGTACCACATCCTTGGTGATTGCTTTAGACCATAAAGGGAACTTTTTAGTTTGCAAACTAGCTCTTTCTTTCCCTTTAGTGCAAATCCTCCAGGTTGTTTCACATAGATTTCTTCTTCTAGGTCCCCATGCAGGAACATTGTCTTCACATCCATTTTCTCTATTTCAAGATCAAATGTTGTAGCTAGATACATTAGTAATTTAATGGAAGTTAATTTTGCAACAAGAGAAAAAAATATCATCGAAGTCGACTCCTTCAACTTGGGAATATCCTTTTGCTACCTATCAATCTTTAAATTTCTCGACTTGACATGTCGTATTCATGTTTTTCTTGAACACCCATTTTCTACCGATGGGCTTTCTTCCACTAGATAATTCTACCAAATCCCATGTCTCATTCTTGTGCAAGGATTCCATCTCTTGGGCCATGGCATCCTTCCAGAGTCTACCCTCTATCGATTCGACTACCTCCTTGATTGACTTGGTCTCCTTGTCAGTGGCAGTTAAGACAAATGCATAATGAAAATTAGGTGGAATGTACCTTTCGACTATTTTTTTTACTCGTTTAGACCTCCTTACAACCAAGATTGGTTGTTTCAACTCTTCATCTGATTCAGTTGACTCATCTGAATCATCTTCTTCGTTCCTCATTTCAAACTTAACCTTCTCTAAATATTTCTTTGTTTGAACCACTTCAAACTCAGAATTACCTCGGACTTCTCTGAAGACTGCATATCGACTGTAAATTGTTTTCCTTGATGCAGGATCCCAGAGCTTATATCATTTCATTCCTTTTTTGTATCCAATGAAAATACACTTGACTTCCTTCTTTTCCAACTTGCTCCTCTTTTCCTTGGGAACATGCAAAAATGCATCACAGCCAAATACTTTGAGATGTGAAAGTGAAGGCACCAACGAAGGAGACATATTCACTAGATATTTTGTAGTATCTACTACAAAGGAGACATATTCACTAGATATTTTGTAGTATATACTACCTCTGCCCATAATTCTTGCGCGACCCGAGCACCAAAGAGCATGCTCCTTGCCTTGTCCATCAATGTTCTGTTCATTCTTTGAGCAACTGCATTTTTCTGTGGGGTATATGGTGTGGTATTTTGGCATGCTATGCCACACTTCTTATAGAACTACTCAAAATCCTTTCCACATAATTGACCACCATTGTTTGTTCTCAACACCTTGATCTTCTTATCTGTCTGGTTTTCTACAAGATATTTAAGCTCCTTGAATTTCTCAAAAACCTCTGACTTCTTCCTCAAGAAATATATCCATGTATTTCTGGAGAAATCATCTATGAAGGAGACATAATACAGGGATCCACCAAGTGAAGAAACTATTACAGGCCCAAAGACATCACTATGAGCCAATTTTAGAATCCCCCTTTCCCTTGTCGCTCCATATGGGAACCTAACCCTATTTTTTTTTCCATATATGCAATGTTCACAAAAATTGACTTCTAAATTATTCAGGAAAACCTTTGACCATATGTTTTTTATGCATAACTCAAAGTCCTTTTTCTCTAATGTGTCCATCCTCTTGTGCCAAAACATGGTCGGGTTGACTTGACAAAGACTTGTCAAATTGGTTTGAATCGACTCAGCCCAAGATGAGTCAAGTTGAGTTGACTTCAGGAACAACAGTGATGGTGTTACATCAAGTTGAGTCGACATTCCCTAACAACTTGTATATGGTTCCAATCCATACTCCTTTCATTAAGACCTTCATACCTCTGACCATTTTGCATGTATCGTTTTGAAATAGAGTGTGCACTCTTGAATCACTCATATTACTGATAGATATCAGGTTTCTTTCCAAACCTAGAATATGTAGCACACCTGGAAGGATTCTATTCCTCCCACCCTACAGTATAAGTTAGATTCTTCCCCATCCAACAATTTTGGTTGTCAAGTCGTCCCCCAAGAACACATCTCCTCCTCCATATGTTTGATATCCGCATAACCATTATCTATGATGTTTCATATGATATGATGCTCTTGAGTCGATCAACCAAACATCTTGATCCAATTGTGTATTAGTCAATGCTATATACACATTGCCTCCTTTATCTAGAGTAGGCTTTCTCTCAGTCGACTATTTCTCGTCAGATCCCATACCAACTTGCATTGCATTTGACTTGCAGTTCCTTTTATAATTCCCAACTTTACCGTGTTTTGTGACATCTTCTTATTGACTTAACTGGGGATTTATATCTACCCTTCGACTTAGGCTTTCTACAAAAGAATTTGCCTTTATCTTTGTCAACCGGTCTACCCCTCACCATTAAAGCATATTTGGTCGATCCTTCCATGTTCTTCCATCTCATTTCTCCATATAGTAGAGATGCAACCATGTCATCTAGTGCTAATGTGGTTGAATTACTCCCTATAGCCACGACTAATCTATCCCAAGATTCGAACAAAGAACATAATAGGCTAATACATTTATCCTCCCTAGTGATTTTGATATCTACAGACGATAACTGACTTATTATAGTATTTAACGCATTCAAATGCTCAGTTACCGAACTGCGATCACTCATCCTTAGAAGATACAACTTATTTCTACGGAACAACTTATTTACCATGGATTTTGACTGGTACAAGATCCCAAACTTGTCCCATAGTTTCTTAGTTGAGTATTCACATGAGACATTCAACTACAACAAATCTGGAAGACAAAGTCGAATCATACTCCTTGCCCTTCTTTCAAGTTTCTCCCATTATTCCCTTAACATACCTATCAGAATGGTACCTGGACAAAATGTTTCCCATTGTTCTCGATTTATAAGGAGATATTCAATTTTATGCTTCCAAAGCTCAAAATTTTGGCCATTGAAGTTTTGAATCTCTATTCTCAAGCTACTTTCCATTCTTTTAAGCACAACTTTAAATATCTCTAACTTACAACTCTTACTATACCTAGGGTTTATCTCATATCAAATATTGTCAAACCAAGCTCTGATACCACATGTTAGGAAATAGATTTCCACGCTAAACCTAATAGAAGGGAGGAAGACAAATTTAAGCTAGAAATTAAATGACAAAGCAATCACACCGTGCACACAGATTTTACCCTGGAAACCCAAACGAGAAAACCAACATTCCTTGAGAGTCTTACTCTCTTATTCTCTTATTCATTCATAATAAAAAGTTACATGCCTAACCTTGGTCTACAGCTAAGACACAATCGACATCATACCTTCTTGCTTTACACAAGAACAACCCTGCAACCAATTCAACTTACATCTACATGACCAACAACCTTCTACTAAAGGATTAATCTCATGATTATTGATTATTTATTAGCTTTTATGATATTACAACATGCCTTATTTATTGGCTTTACAACAGGAAAAACCCTAAGGAAAACTTCCCAAAAATAGTTACAGATCCATGCAGATCATTGGCTACAAATCTCATGAATCTCGGGATTTTGTTACAATCGACTACCGGTCGGATTACCAGTCGACCTACATTTGGACTTCAGTCGTTTTCCACACGACCTCTTGTCGGCTGACCATTTCAACTTGATGTAGATCACTTCGACTTTGACTTTTCCCGGTAGATCACTTCGACCTTCGACTTTCTTTCCTAATCGATCCACCTCAACCAGACTTTCACTGCAAATAATATAACAATCCAACAAGATATGAGTGGGAGGAGATATTATGCAAAACATGATGAATGTGGAAAAATATCTCTTAAAGTTTTTTAGAACTTCTTTAAAAACAAATAAAATTAAAAAAAAAACATTTAAACAATATAAAAATTAAGAAAAAAAACAAAATTAAAAAAAAAACATTTAAACAATATAAAAATTAAGAAAAGAAAGATAATTTTAAAAAAAAAATCTTAATATTAAATTAATTAATACAATTTCATATTAACAAAAAAAAATCACAAAATAAAAATACTTTATTATAAATTTTATAATAATAATAAAATATTAAAATAATGATAGTTAACATTCACTAAAACCTAATCAAAAGACAAAATATATAATGAGAGTTAACATTCACTAAAACATAATCAAAAGACAAAATATAAATTAATTTTAGTTGTATCGAATATTTTTAAATTAATTTAAATTGTATAGAATACTTTATTTTTTAACATAATCAAAGAGTATCATTTTGAAACATTGTGACATTTACTTAACTTTAAAGAAGGAAAAGTTAAATTGTGAAGGAAAAGTGATGAGATCCACTTTTATGTGTTTAAGGAAACGTGATGATTTTTTTATGTGTTTAAGGAAAAGTGATGATTTTTTATGAGTTTGCTTGCACTTGTTATGATTTTTTATGAGTTTAAGTTTGCTTGCACTTACTCTTCCATATCAACTTCTAACTTGTGGATCCACTTTTATACGATTAAAGTTTGGCCGAGCATTAGTCTATGCCCACTCCATAAAGTTCTTTTTTGGGGGGGGGTTGAGCACTATTACATGTCCACTTCTAACTCCCCATCCACTTTGATATGGTATTAATTTTGATGAATTAAAGTTTGTTTAGCCCTGAACATTATTATATGTCCCGTGGTGAAGCTTTAGTTTTAAAGATTTTTAATTTTTCATATTCTTAACTTAATTATTAAGAATTTGATTGGTTGGTTCGATGAGTGTAATGATATTCTTCTTATTAAAATTTAATTGGTCGAGAGGAATGATATTCTTTTTAATTAAAAAACTATTTATCTATTTATTTATCTATTGTTTGTTTTTATGTGTAGGAGATAAGAAAAAAAACATCTCAATAATCTCTACAAGTTTAGTTGGGGTGGTAGGTGTGGGGGATCATTACGGATCTTGGAGGGGCATCGAGAACTTATTTTGCTTGGGGTCTTGGCATTGTTATCAACAATAGGGAATAATCCTACGTTATGTTGCAAGGTCTCAAAGTAGCCAAGGGAATGGGTGTGCAATCTCTCTATGTCATAGGAGATTTAAAAATTATTATTAGTTATATGGTGCATAATACAAATGCCACTGGTTGTCCTTTAGCATCCATTTTGGATAGTGTTAGCACCAGAAGTCACCTCTGGATTGCGGCAGAGGTAATCCCAGTACCCATCAGTTTTATGTCACAGGTTGGTTATATGAGAGTCAATGGGCGCAGTCTCGAGAAAATATTGTCTTAACTCAAAAAAAATTGGACTGATATGCACAAGCAGGTGAGGTCTTGGTTTAATTTCATTCAGTAGGTTGTGGTAAAGGTGAGTAAGAGGAAGACTTTGGTGAGAAAGTGTAGAGGTCTGCTGAAGACATCAGGTCTTCCAGCAGTCCGGGAGGAAAAACTTAGACACAAGATCTTCTCGAATCCAAGTCTCAAAGTAAATGAAAGAAATTAAACCAATACCTCACCTGCTTGTGCATATCAGTCTAGTTTTTCTGAGTTAAGACGATATTTTCTTGAGACTGCGCCCATTGAACCTCATATAACCAACCTGTGACATAAAACAGATGGGTACTGGGCTTACCTTTGATGCAATCCATAGGTGACTTCTGGTGCTAACATTTATGGCGCCGTTGCCGGGGACGAAATGAAGATTTTCCCTGGGATTGAACGTCAAAGATTACTAGTTCTGAAGGTGCATTAGGACTTAGTACATCGAAGATTGCAACTGTGCACCTGGCGACTCCACTGTGGTGAATCCACTGGTGACCCCACTGTTTCAGCTATGGCTTCTAGAGGCAAACACACGAGGTCTACTCCACAACTGTCTCTAGCAACACCTGAAGCTGACCCAGAGAAAATTATCAGAAAGGGAAGGGCCCTTTGAGAAAGTAGTTCTACTGCTGAACCAGGTATTTCTGATGATTCTCATTATCCTCTTATAGAAACTGCAGTATCTGCTTCTCGTTTTCCTATTATACCGTCTGTTGGAGTTTCCTGAAGTTTAAATTTTGGGAGTGTTCCTGTTGAGTTTTCTCCTCCTGGTTGTGGATTGGAAGGAGAAAGCTTTGTCACTCCTATTTCCCTTGAGTTTGTACCTTGGTCTAGACCCCATACCTCGGAGGATCTTCCCGCTCCATGTTTTTTCACTCCTCCCCCTATTAAGGTTGCCGCTATTACAGAAAGAGAAGACTTTGCTCCCTCCAGCCCTGTAACCCTTCCCTTAAATCCTCTGCTGTTTCCTTTTCCTCTCGGGATCTCAGTTACAGTCTCCCCTGTTCGAGCTCCATCCCCTCCTGGTTCACCTCCACCTATCATCCCTATGGCATGTGCCAATCCCCCTAGAAACAAAATGGATGCCATAGTGGCTGCGAGATATGCTCCTCTTGTCCTACCTCAACCCATGAATGCTCTCCCTGTTGGAGACTACCTGAAATACATGCCCAAATTCACTGAGGAAGAAGACATAACTGCTGAAGAACACCTTGCTGCCTTATACAGTTACGCAGACAATCTAAATATTGAAAACAAAGACGTGTGGATGAGAGTCTTTGTCCAGAGCCTTGATGGTGAGGTTAGGAAATGGTTTAGGGGATTGATCCCTGGATCCATTGTTGGGATTGAAGCTTTGGATGATGTTTTCTTGAGACAATGGGGGGATAAAAAAGACTTTATGTACTATATTACAGAGTTTGGGGCTCTGAAGAAAGAGGAGGGAGAATTTGTCTCCGACTTCTCCAAAATATTCAACAAGATGTACAATAAGATCTCTGCTGAGATAAAGCCTACAAAAGCCTCTGCCAAAATTACTTACACTAGTTATTTTGACCTCAATTTCTGCCTCCTGTTGAGAGAAAGAAGAGCTACTTCCTTGGTTCATATGAAAGATACAACCCTATAAGTAGAATCTAATGTATTAGCAGTTGACATACTTAGAAATAAAGATGACAGAAGTAGAGGGAGAGGGAGAGCTGAGGCCTCAACCTATGGTTCTTCTGCATCCCACCCTCAAGTGGATTAATTGACCACGATGGTGAAGTCCTTGTCTGAAAAAATGGAGAAGATGAAATTTGAAGGGAAGAAAGGTTATAAGAATGTCCAAAATGTTGATAACAGAGCCAACTTCAAAAGACTAAACAATGCCTCTCAAATAATCCCGAGAGAGCCCAAAAACAGAGAGAGGGATGTTCAGAAAATCCAAACCCCTCTCCAAAATAATCTTGTTTCTAATGAAGAGAGGGAGGAAGAAGAGTTTGATCCTGAAATCTATTGTCTTGGAGACACCTCTCGATTTCCCCATTTGACTTAATCTGCATATGAGGAATCCCTCATGAATAGTCAAATAAATGAGTTAATTAAGGGTGAGAAGGCTAACAATAGTCCCAATAAATACAATCTCAGGTATAAGAAGAAGGAAGGGAAGTCTGCCATCCTTGATCAACCTTCCAGAGTCGAGAAGCCTGCTAAAGATGCAGTAAAAAACAACAAAGAAAATAAATCTTAGAACCCCTCACCTATACCCAAAGATCCTGTCCCATAAGTGAGAGAAGTTATGAAACCCCTTTCGTCCTTCAACTTTGAGCATGAAATTCAAAAGATCAGAATCCTTGCACCCCTTTCAGAGCTAGTCAAGCATGAAGATTTCAAAAGGGCCCTCTCTAAGCTGTTTCAGTCTGAGCCATCTTGCCATTCCTCATACTCAGTAAATATTCAAGATGAAAAGCCAACAGTCATCTTAGGTCATATGGTAGAAGATAGATATGATTCATCCCCTCCCTTCTATACATCACTGAACATACATGATAAGGTGTTGCATAACTGTTTGATGGATTCAGGGGCATCTCATAATCTTATGCCCAAAACTGTCATGGAAGAACTCAGGTTGGAAATCACCAAGGCTTATCATGATTTGTATTCTTTCGATTCAAGGAGAGTGCAATGTCTTGGGGTCATCAAATATCTGGTCGTGACCTTGTTTAGGTTGCCCATGAAGAGTGTGGTCATGGATATCATGGTGGCTGATGTCCCCCCCAAGTTTGGCATGCTCTTGTCAAGATCTTGGATAAAAATACTTGGGGGAACCTTGCAGATGGACCTCACAAATGCTACCATTCCAGTGATCAGAGGGGAGCATAGGAGACTGTACAAAGAAGCCCAGTTGGCCTACATTATTAGTGATGAAGTAGACCCCACCAATCATCCTATATTTTCACTTGACACTGATTTGGGAGCTTGTTTGTTACAACTCACTGATACTCCTAAAGCTCCTCTTGAAATCAGAAAGCAATCCATTTCTTTTCGTGAAATACCTCCTCCAACTACTTATATGTGGAAGATGTTCTTCGACGAAGCCTCTTCTATGGAAGGCGCTGGTGCTAGAGTAGTTTTTGTGTCACCTTGTAAAAAATCCATATTTGGAGATGCTAAGTTGATTGTCCAACAGATCAAAAATATTTTTCAGGCCAAACACCCTCGACTGAGATCATATAGAAATGAAGTGTGGGCTCTAGTGGACAATTTATTCTCAGCGTTCAACATTTCATTCATTCCAAGGGAGGAAAATACTATGGCTAATTCCTTGGCCATCTCAGCGAGCCAGTTCAGGGTCCCACTGCCAGCTAAGCTCATGTATGATGTTGAGATTAGATATAGGCCCTCTGTACTTGATAATATCAAGCATTGGAAGGTGTTCGATGATGATCTTGAAATCAGAAGATTTCTTGAGTCAGTTGACGAGTTCTTTGCATTACACATCGATCAGGATCATGATCCTGAAGGTGACCCCCACTCTGATGTATTTATAAATAAAATTGCTAATCACCATATTTTTCAGCTGCCTAGAAACCACATTCCCAAAGGACTATCCCTCTGGAAAGGTTATTTGAAAAAAATGATGTGGCATTAAAGGGTAGAGTCTCAAATGATGATGTTGATACAGGTGAGTGAAATATTGGCACAGAGAGTAATCCAAAATTTGTCAAGTTGTCAAGCGTCCTGTAAAGGGAGCAGAGAACCAAGTATACTGAGCTATTAAGGGAATTTTCTTATGTGTTTTCCTAGACCTATGAAGACCTTAGGACATACGACACAATTGTCATATAGCATAATATCCCATTGAGAGAGGAGGCCAAACCATTTAGGCAGAAATTAAGACAAATAAATCCTATGCTGCTACCTATTATGGAAAGGGAGGTAACGAAGATGTTGCACGACCAAATCATTGTCCCTTTGAGATATTCTGAATGGCTGGCCAACTTGGTCCTGGTGAGGAAAAAGAGTGGAGAGATCAGACTTTGTGTCGATTTCAAAAATATGAACAGAAGCTCAAAGAAGGAAAATTACCCTTTGCCAAAGATGGAACACATGTTGTAGAGGGTGACATGCACATCTAGAATCTCCATGATTGATGTATTTTCTGGCTACAATCAGATTTCTGTCCTGCCTGAAGATAGAGAAAAGACAACCTTCACTACTCCTTGGGGCACATTCATGTATGCCAAAATGCCCTTTGGATTGATGAATGAAGGAGCTACCTTCTAGCGAGCCATGGACATCACATTAATTGGAGAAAGAGATAAATTTGTGGTCATCTATCTGGATGACATAATAGTCTTCTCCAAATCCGATAAAGAACATTGTCAACATCTGAGAAAGGTCTTCTCAAAATGCAGAAAGTTTGGTTTCTCCCTAAATCCCAATAATTCTTTATTTGCTATGCAAGAAGGAAAATTGTTGGGACACATTGTATCAACCGAGGGGGTCAGGATCGATCCAATCATGGTAGAAGCTATTCAAATCTTGTCACTTCCCAGGTCCAAGAAGGAGGTTCAGTCTTTCCTAGGAAAAAATAATTTTCTGAGAAGGTTTGTTTCAAATTTTTCTGAATTGGTGGAGCATCTCATCGCCATACTTTGAAAAGGGAATGAAGTAAAATGGACTGCTGAGCCCAGAGAATCCTTCAGCCATATCAAAAAGGAATTGACTTAGGCACATGTGATGATCAATCCTGATTACTCCGAGGATTTTTTGATTTTTTCTTTCGCTTCTTTTGATACAGTGGCAACTGTTTTATTGCAGAAAAATGCCGAATGGCTGGAGCAACCTATTTCTTTTTTCAGCAGAGCATTGAGGGATGCAGAGGTCAGATACAACATCATGGAGAAGCAGGCCCATGCCTTTGTGAAATCTCTCAAATCTTTCAGAGTCTATGTTTTGCATTCAAAGATCATTGCATATGTCCCTTCAGCTTCTGTGAAGGACATTCTCATCCAGCCCGACATAGATGGATGAAGGAACAAGTGGATTGCCAAAATCCTTGAATTTGATCTGGAAATAAAACCCACCAAACTAGTTAAAGGTCAAGGTTTAGCCAAGCTGTTGGATGAATCCAATTGTAAAGCTTTGGGGGTTAACTTCATCAACGCTTTCTCAAGAGATCAATGAGTTGAGTTGTCTGATAACAACCCTCAGGACAACCCTCCATTGGCAGGATGTGCCTGGTATAAAGATATTATATATTTTTTGTGAGAGTTAAGGCCTCTTGATGGTATGGGAAAAAGAAAGGCAGGAGATCTTAAACTCAAAGTAATTAAATACTGCCTTATTGAGAAGGTTTTGTATTGGAAAGACCCTCTAGGAGTGCTGCTGAGATGTTTAGACCCACCAGAGGCCCAAAAGATCATGTTGGATTTCCATAGTGGCCTATGTGAGGGACATCCCTTCTGGAAAACCATTGCCTACAAAATTATCAGGGATGGGTACTATTGGCCTACTCTATTCACTGTTGTCTGTGCAAAAATCAGGGCCTGTATTAAATGTCAGAAATTCTCTGGGAAGCAACAACTCAAGTCCCTGCCATTGATCCGGTACTAGCTTCAGGACCCTTTTAGCAGTGGGCATAGACTTGATTGGGGAAATTCATCTTGCTTCAAGTGGTCAACACAAATTAATTTTAACTGCAACAGATTATTTCACCAGGTGGATAGAAGCTATCCCCACAAGGAGTGCTTCTCACAAAGTGACCATTGGTTTTTCATGAATATATTATGGAAATGTTTGGTTGTCTGAATATAATTGTCACTAATAATGTTGCATCCTTCAAGGCTGGACCATTGATCAAGTTTTGTGAGCAGTTCAAAATCGCATTGAGTCACTCTACCCCCTACTATCCCCAAGGAAATGGACTGGAATAGTCCTCTAACAAAAGCTTGATAAAGATCATTAAAAGACTGTTAGAGGACAACAAGAAAGCCTGGGACTAAAATCTCAAGTTTTCTCTATGGGCTGATAGAGTGACAACAAAGAGGTCCCTAGGTATCTCTCCTTTCCAACTTGTATATGGGACTGATGCCATTTTTCTTTCTCACCTTGCCCTACCTATGGAAAAATTCTTTTAGGACTATCAAGGAGAGCCTGATGATATGGTAAGAAGAATTCATCAACTAGTAGAAGTTCAACAGACTAGAGAGCAGGTGATGGACAGAGCACATGGTCGTCAACAGAGAATTAAGCAGACTTTTGACAAGAAAGTCAGAAAAGAGGACTTCCAGTTGGGAGATCTAGTACTTAAATGGGATGTGCCTAAACAAGACAAGGGTAAACATGGTAAATTTGAATCCCTTTGGATAGGTCCCTTTAATATTTCTGAAGCGTTTCCAAACAACACTTATAGATTGCAAAATTTGGAGGGTGATCAATTTTTCGATGGCCCAGTAAATGGGCACTTCTTGATTTTTTTTTTTGTTTAAAGTTGTGATCGGCGTCCCACCATTGTAAATACCGTTCCTATTTTATGTTGATTGTGTTTTAGTAGAAGACTCCATAACCTAAAGCAAAGGCACTAGATCTACACATTCTTGGCAGCTTGCAGGGAGCATGGCATCCGCTGTGGAGCCAATGTTAGCACATAAAATTGTCAAATTCTTGTGGGTTGTGGTTTCCACCTAGGTCTTTAATTTTTCCCATTCTTCCTTCGTTGGCAGACCTAATTGTAGGTTTTTATTCTCGGCTTATAGTTTTCTTCTGTTCGCCTTCATCCGTTTAACCAATCGGTTTTTCCTTATCGGATTGTCTGAGAACTATTGGCCATAAGCCTTTCTATTTTCCATAAAATCAATCACTTCTCTCTCTTTGCCTCTGTCGTTTATTCTTTTTGTTTTCCCGAGCCCTCAACCAGTCATTCAATTAAAATACAAACGCTGCATTCGTCAAAACTAGGCGCAACACTTGAAGCACTCTGATATCAACTCAAAGTAAGCGAGTGAGCAAGATCAAATTTCGGTGGTGAAGATCCATTAGGCAGATCAGATCGACGATCATCGGGTGATTGAGATATATAGTTGTGCCAATTTTAGCGTCAAACAGAGGTTCGAATTCACAAGGTCAATCCTAGCCGTTGGTACGGGGAGGGACACTTGGCGCAAGATTAGCATTTTGTGGTTTCACGAGATGGAGCGGTCAAGGAGCTAGTCATCAGAACTTGCGAAATGAAAAATCGCAATAAGATCGTAGCCATTGTGTTAGCGTCAGAAGTCACTCCTGGATTGCAGCAGGAGCAGAGCCTGACACCCATCAGTTTATGTCACGATTTGTTTATGAAAGGGGTGATCGAATGGAAGTTAACTCAAAACAATATTGTTCTAACTCCGAAACTAGGCTAGGCATGCATGGGCAAATGAGGTCTTAGATAAACTTTAGACTGTGAGTTGTAGTAAGGGTGAGTAGGGGGAAGACTTATATAAGAGAACTGCAAGGGTCTGTCATAAACATCAGGTTTCTAATAGACTATAGGAGAAAATTTCTAAATGCAAGATCTTCTTACATTCAAACGCAGAAAACCGGAGAATACAACAATGCAACAATAAATCCTTTATCATAACATAATTGCAATAATTCGCGCGAATTAGTCGATCACGAGCTCTCTCAGTATGAGATGAAAACCAGATGGGGTGAGAAGACTGTCTGTCATTAAACAAGAAATCTTACATAACGATGCATAACTAGAGAACTAGAGTGTTTGTTAAAACTTTACAATCGGGAGCTTCGCTCTACTATCCATCCTTTACAAAATACAAAGACTGAGTCTATATACTCAGAGAATTCCCCTAACAGAGGTGTGCTCAGTCATCCAAGGCTTGGTGTCCCTTAAGCCAAATTTGGACGGGTATTCTTCATCAGACGCCACCTTAACTGTGCATGGTTCCTGTAAGGGGAGTAGCTGAGCCAGTAAATGCCGAGTTAGCGTGTGCAGACCTCCTCTGGCTAGTCGAGGACTCAGCATGGCTTCTTTGGAAAAATTGGTACACAGGACCCTCTCGAGTGGATTGCTTGCCAGACTCTCCATACCTTACACTTAATGCATGAGGAGAGGTTTCAACCACCCCTTCTCACCTTCATTTACTCCAAGTGAAAACCAGGAGTGAGATCGTATCAGAGGGCACCTGGAGATTGCGATGAACCTTTCGACGACTAGACCCGACGTCTTTGACCCTTTTTGCACAGCTCTTTTATTTCTCAGATGACCATGGGCTGTGACCCTACGTTTACTCTCAAAGGAACTTTTGGCGTTCATGAATAGGAAGGAGCTGATCCTTGCTTATCACAATCGCGATGAGCGAAACGCCGAGATGGCCTAATTGGGCGCCACGCGCCCCTCTCCAATCTGACGGTTCTGAACTCACTCGGTGATGCTGTGGGCCCGGGTCCTGGATGATCTTGGCACTTCACACCTTGGGGATATGAAGGGGCGAGGAGCCTAATCGCACACTAGGTTTCGCCTTTGGATGGACGATTGAGACTGCTCCGTGATACTGTGGGCCCGATTTTGGGCGCTTTCGACGCTTCGGGGTTCAGGGTTTTAGATGTAGAATGACATAGAACCCTCACCCTTCGAACTCGCGACTGCCGAAAAGCTGACGTGACTAGATCTCACGCCACGCGTCCTTTGGATGGACGACTGCTATCCTTTCTCGCATGCAATATGGGCGCTATCCATCACGCTAATCTCGACGCAACTTCGCTAACTGCGATTTTCCGTCGACCGCCGATCTGCTCATATGGATGAATCCAAACCATCAACACTATAATATCGCCTTCTTACTTGCTTGGAAGCCTAAAATGAGATTTTCCCATGCTGCGCTCGGGCGCTTCTTGTGCAACTTGCAGACCCAAATACTCTTGTGCCTAGGACAAGAAATGTTACTAACATTAGGCTCCATGGGGGATAGAGTCATCCCTGTGATGCTCTAAGGACTCATTTTGTAGTTCCAATGCCTTGCTGTTGGGCTATGGAGTCATTTACTAAGCCAAAAAAAATAAAAATAAGAATAAACAAAGAACCAAAAGGACAATATTTACAAAACACAGAAGCCACCGAAGGCTCAGACAAAACATTTTTTAAGAAAATGCCCATTTACTGGGTTGTTGAAAACTTCTTCATCCTCCAAATCTTGCAGCCTGTACGTGTTATTTGAGAAAACCTTAGAGATTTTGAAGGGCCCGATCCACAGGGCTTCAAATTTGCCATTTTTTCCCTTATCTTTCTTAGGAGCATCCCATTTTAGTACCAGGTCTCCTATCTGGAACTCCTCCTTCTTGGCCTTCTTATCGAATACCTGCTTGGTCATCTCCTGATGGTCCTGAATTCTGATCATTACCTGCTCTCTGGCCTACTGGACTTCTATCAGTTGATGAATTCTTCTGATCATGTCATTGGGCTCTTCTTGACAATCCTGGAAGAATTTCGCTAAGGGAATGGACAACTGAGAAGGGAAGACAACTTCTACTCCGTAAACTAACTGGAAAGGGGAGATTCCTATAGATCTCTTTGTGGTCACCCGATCGGCCCATAGAGTGAATTTCAGCTTCGAGTTCCAAGCCCTTTTGTTGTCCTCCAGTAATCTTTTGATGATCCTTATTAGGCTTTTGTTGGAGGATTATGCTAAACCATTGTCCCAGGGATAGTATGGGGTGGAGTGAATCAGTTTGATCCCGAATTGTTCACAGAACTTGACTAACGGCTCAGCCTTGAAAGAGGCAGTGTTATCAGTAACAATCTTTCTTGGGTCGTCGAATCTTAAGATGAGGTCTTCCAGGAATCCAACGATTACCTTGTGGGAAGCACTTCTGGTGGGGATAACTTCAATCCACTTAGTAAAGAAATCTGTGGCAGTCAGGATCCATCTGTGCTGCCCGCTGGAAGCAGGGAAAATTTCTCCAATAAAATCTAGGCCCCATTGCTGGAAAGGTCCCGAAACAACTACAGGCTTTAAAAGCAGAGACTTGAGCTGCTGCTTTCCTGAAAATCTTTGGCATGGGATACAGGCTCTAACTCCTCTATGGACATCAACGAACAAGGTGGGCCAGTAGTACCCAGCTCTGAAAATTTTGTGGGCTATGGTCTTCCATAAATGGTTCCCTCCACATAAGCCACTGTGAAATTCGACCATGATCCTATTGGCCTCTTGTGGATCCATGCATTTTAAAAGCACCCACATGGGGTCTTTCTAGTATAAAATTTGATTTACAAGGCAGTATCTGACTGCCTTGAGCTTCAGAGCTCTTTCTTTGTTTCTTTGTAGGCCATCTGGAGGCTGCAACTCCTGTAGAAAATATATGACATCCTTATACCAAGGACATCGAGCCAACAAGGGTTCTGTTTGAGGGTCTATGTTGGACAACTGATTCTGTCGATTTTCTGAACGTGCATTGATGAAATCTACCCCCAAAGCTTTGCGATTAGCTTCATCTAACAACTTGGCTAAGCCTTGACCTTTGATCAATTTGGTAGGCCTTATTTCCAAGTCAAATTCCAGGATCTTGGCTATCCATTTACTCCTCTTCCTGTCAATGTCGGGCTGCACAAGGATGTCCTTCACAGAGGCTGAAGGAATGTATGCGGTCACTTTTGAGTGCAAGACATAGACTTTGAAAGCTTTGAGAGATTTCACTAAGGCATAGGCCTATTTCTCCATGATTTCATACCTGACCTCTACATCTCTTAATGACTTGCCGAAGAAGGCAATGGGTTTCTCTCGCCCTTCCTCATTTTTCTGCAACAAGACCGCTGCTACTATATCAAAAGAAGCGAAAGAGAAGATTAGGAAATCTTTGGAATAGTCAGGACTGATCAACACAGGTGCCTTAGTCAATGCCCTTTTTATTTGGACAAAAGATTCCCTGGGTTCAGCGGTCCATTTCACTTCATTTCCCTTCTGGAGCATGGCTGTGATGTGTTTCACCAGCTCAACAAAATTCGAGACGAATCTCCTTAGAAAACTAATCTTTCCCAGAAAGGCCTGCACTTCCTTCTTAGATCTGGGAAGTGACAGGGTCTGAATTGCCTCCACTCTGCTAGGATCAATCCTCACTCCTTCTGCTGATACTATATGGCCTAATATCTTCCCCTCCTCCATAGCAAACAAATATTTCTTGGGGTTTATGGAAAGGCCAAACCTTCGACACTTCAAGAAAGATTTCCTCAGGTGACAACAATGCTCTTTATCTGACCTCGAGAAGAATGTGATGTCATCCAGATAGATTACCACAAACTGATCTTTCTCCCCGATAAAAGCTATGTCCATGGCTCGCTGAAATGTGGCTCCTGCATTCATCAACCCAAAAGGCATTTTTGCATACATGAATGTGCCCCAAGGAGTGGTAAAGGTCGTCTTTTCTCTGTCCTTAGGCATGACCGATATCTGATTATAGCCAGAAAAACCATCGATCATGGAAATCCTAGATGCACCGGTTACCCTCTGCAATATGTGTTCCATATTGGGTAGGGGATAATTGTATTTCTTTGAGCTCCTGTTCAGGTTCCTGAAATCGACACAAAGCCTGATTTCTCCACTTTTCTTCCTTACCAGAACCAAATTTGCCACCCATTCAGAATATCTCAAGGGGACGATGATCTGGGCCTCTAACAACTTCTTCACTTCTTTCTCCATGACAGGCAGCAACATGGGATTTATCTATCTTAGCTTCTGCCTGAATGGCTTAGCCCCTTCCTTCAGTGGGATTTTGTGTTCAATGACAGATGTGTCATACGTCTTGAGGTCTTTGTAGGTCCATGCAAACACATTAACAAATTCTCTCAACAACTTAGTATATTCGTCCCTCTGTTCTGTGGTCAAATTCCTTGACCGCTTGACAAACTTAGGCTCCTCCTGTGTGCCGATGTTGCACTCGGCTGTGTCAGCATCTTCATCTGAAACCCTACCCTTTACTGCCACATCATTCCCATCGAACAATCTTTCTAAAGGAATTAGTCCCCTCAGAATGTGATTTCTAGGTAGCTGAATAATCTGGTGGTTAGCAATTTTATTTAAAAACACCTCAGGGTGAGGGTCACCTTTCGTGTGAGGATCCTGATCAATGTGCAACGGAGAAAATTCATCAACATATTGGAGAAATTTTTTGATTTCCAGATTACCTTCGAATACCTTCCAATGCTTGACATTGTCCGGTACAGAGGGCCTATATTTTATTTCAACATCAGATTTGACCATAGGCGACAGAGGAACTTTGAGAAAACTAGTTGAGACAACTAAAGAATTGGCTGAAGTATTTTATCCCCTCGGAATGAAAGAAATGTTAAAAGCCAAGAAGAAACTATCAATCAAGTCCCATACCTCATTTCTGTAATTTCTGAGCTGGGGATTATTAACACGGTAGGCATTTTTGACTTGTTGGATAATCAACTCAGCATCTCCAAATATCACTATCTCTTTAATTCCCATTTCTTTTGCATCCCTCATACCCAGAACATGAGCTTCATACTTTGTCACATTGTTGGTGGTTTCAAATTCCAGCCTATATGATAGGGAAATGGTTTCCTGAGAAGGTGACACAAAAAACACCCCAACACCAATGCCTTCCCTGGAACAGGCTCCATCAAAAAACATTTTCCAGACGGGGGTGATGGAGGGAGGAAATTCATGAGGAGTGGTGGGCTGCTCTCTGAGTTTAAGAGGGGGCTCAGGAGTATGAGTGAGTTGCAGTAAACTGGAACCTAAATTAGTGTCCAAGGCAAAAATGGGATGGTTGGTGGGATTAGCTTCATCGCTGATTATATAGGCCAACTGGGCTTCCCTATATAGCCTCCTATGTTCTCCTCCAAATACTAGGATAGTAGCATATGTGAGGTCCATTTGCAAAGTTACCCCCAGTATTTTTATCCAAGATCTTGACAACAACATACCGAACTTGGGGGGGACATTAGCCACTACAATATCCATGACCACACTTTTCATGGGCAACTGAAACAAGGTCACGACCAGGTCTTTTGATAACCCCAAGACATTGAACTTTCCTGGAGTCAAAGGAATAGAGGTCATGATAGGATTGGGTGACTTCTAGCCCTAATTCTTCCATGATAGTTTTGGGCATGAGGTTGTGAGAAGCCCCTGAATCCATCAAGTAGTTATGCAACACTTTGTCATGAATGTTCAAGGAAGTGTAGAAGGGAGGGTATGAGTCATTTCTATCTTCTACCATAGGACCTAGAATAACTGTAGGCTTTTCATCTTGCAAATTGAGGGAGTCTGTGGGAAGGAATGAGATCTCAGACTGTAAAAGCTCAGAGAAGCGTTTTTTGAACCCTTCATGTTTAATCAATTCGGTTAGGGGCACATGGATTTTGATCTTTTGAATTTCATGCTCGAAATTAAAAGAAGATGTAAGCTTCAGGATTTCTCTTATTTCGGGAACATGACTCTGGACTATGGGAGAGAGGGGTCCAGTCTTCTTACCTCTGTGACTATCTTCTACTTCGTTAGCAGGTTTCTCTGTTCTAGTGGACCGCTCAGGAACATCAGGTGCTACTGTCTTTTTCTTAGACCTCAGATCATACTTGCCTTGGCTGCCACTAGCCTTGTTTTCCTTGCTCAGTTCATTTAGCTGACTGTCCATGAGAGACTCCTCGTATGATGATTGAGTCAGATGAGGAAAAGGAGGAGTGTCTCCAAAGAAATGGATTTCAGGATCAAGCTCACCTATTTCCCCTTCTTCTTCCTCAACCATAAAATTGTTTTGAAAAGGGGCCTGAATTTTCTGGTCTTCTCTGTCTCTTCCCCTCTCTCTTTGCACAGTCGGGGAAGTAATATTGTT
>SNQJ01S0001359.1:101214-144588 GCA_010110895.2 Picea sitchensis
AACATCTGAGGACAACAATCCTCCCTAACAGCTCCCTACCACCCTGTTTTATAAATATTTTCTACTGAAACTCATTACACTGATATAATGTTCAACAATGGCTTACCAGACTCATCACTGTTCTGCTTCATTTCATTGTTCTGCCTGCCTCATTGCCTTCCTGCACACATGACTTGTGTTGTCTGTTCTTCTGCTTTTTATGCTCTGTGCACCATGTCCATTCACTGCACAGTTCCTCTTCTATTCAATTCAGCTGCTTCACTCTCCTCCTTCTTCACACATGAATCACCTTCAACAACAACAACCATAGCAACTTCAACAACAATAACAAGCGCATCTCTTCTTGGTACCATGTATTTATAGCTTCTGTGCACCTTGTGCATGCAATACCTGCAATACCTCTGCATGCTCACACCGCACCGATATCCTCCACCTCTCGAGTGCTCTGCCTGATCATCACAACTCTTTAGATTCTCTGGTGGTTCCCACCATGCATCCAACATCACTGGGTGTTCTGCTGAGATTCCTTAGTCTTTTTGGCAGTTGAGACTCTTCGTCTTCTCTGTTATAGTTGAGTTCACCTTTTCTGTTTCAGCTACAGGCTCCATCCCTCTTCCAGCTGTCAATCGCCCCTATGACCTATCTTCATCCCATTGGAATATTCCCAGAGACTCTTTAGCTCCTCTGGCAGAAACCATCAATGGTTTCTAGCAGTTACACTATGAGGAGCAATATTAGCCCTCCGATTATGCCCAAATTCACCTGCACCGTTGGATTAACTCTAAAGGGTATTTTCGTTATTTACCCATTTCACACTTTCACAATTCGGAGATTCTACGATGAGACATCTTTATTCTCTATGTCACGAGCTCCGAAAAGGAGCTTGGCTGCTTTAGCTCCCTCCTCTATGTGACCACAGGTGGCGACCACCGGTTACAATGACAATTCACCTTTTTGGTATTTCGACATTCGTATGATCCAGTGTCTCGACACACCCAAACACGATCCCCGAAATTCTGAGGCAGAGCTCATCTGCACTAGGTCCTTCCTCCATGTGACCACATGTGGTGACCAGAGGCTGCACTAAAAGGCGCTTCGAACTCATGATCTTCATCGACCCTGATCGATGTTCCACGATCTCGATGAATCAACGGTCTAGATCTTTTCGCGATCTCGGATCTTGTTGTTCCTTAGATGGAGGTTCCCATCACTCCAAGTCACGATAGGAGAAACTCTGAGATGGAGCTCAGATCGACGGTCCACGTTCTTGGTGAATTGACGGTCCAGATCTTATTGTGAATTTGAATTTCTCTATTCCTGTGATGGAGGTTCTCGTCACTCCAAGTCGCGATAGGCGAAGCTCCGAGATGGAGCTTAGATCAACGGTCTACGTTCTTGGTGAATTGATGTTCTAGATCTTTTCGTGATGTCACGTATCACGAGTTTGAACCTCTTTCCTGATTTGCGAAACTCTGAAATGGAGTCTTTGTGGTGCTCTGATTTTTCGCCACGCATCCTCTTGATCCAATGGTCCACAACTATCCTTTCTAACATGGTCTGCCATATTCACCTCCTAGATATGATGGCCTAGATCACACCTTGATCCAACGGTTAGGATCATTTCACCATTTTGCATTTCATGATTTTGGCACTTTGCGATTTCGCCACTTCGCGATTTTGCCACTTTGCGATTTCGCCACTTCATGATTTCGCCACTTCACGATTTCGTCACTTCGTGATTTCTCCTTCTTATGATGAAGGTTCTCAAGCCTTCAAGTCCCGATTTAAGAAACTCCAAAATGGAGTCAGACCAACATATTTTGGCATTTCACATTTGCCTCTTCTTGCTTTTTCATGAACGTGCAGGTTCTCCCTGATCCAACGATGGTCAGATCTTACGCTCAGGTCCGACGCCTAAGATCTGTCCTCCTCTTCTGCATGTTCTTCTTGTCTAAATTCACATTTGACAGTCATCGGGGATTCGGGATGGGGTCCAACGATCATTGATGCTCCTCCTGTTCCATTATCACTGTGCTGCTGATCATGCTGATCTTTTCCATCGTTGTTCTTGCCACCAATGCACACTCTGATCCTGCCATCAATGACAAGCTCACTTTGCCTGTTAAACCTGCCAACAATCCTCTCCACTATCTCTTCTAAACTTATCGAGCTTGCTCTGCAGCGTCTTCCTAAAATATTTCTGATACTTCTTCTTGTACTCATGCCATCTTCGCTGCTATACTTGCCATCAATGACAAGCATATGCTGCCTGTTAAACATTTACGAACAAGGGAAACATAAAGAGAAGGCTTAGTAGGGTTAGAGGGGGGAGCTACACCTTCATAACTAAAAGGTATACAAAAATAAGGATTCCGAGAAGGAGTAGATGAAGAATTACCCGGGGGCTCGAGAGGTTGAGTCATTTTTATGAGATCCTTCTCTGAGATTGAGCAAGTACCACCATTTATCACCACCTCCATCCTTTGACCCTCCACCAAACCCACCTCCAGTAGACTAGTGCACCTCATAGTTGATTTGGTCTTCCAAACCTTTGCTGAATTATGAAATAGAGGAGTTTCTCGGATAGACTGAGCTCGGACATGGCCAATATCGTGACATCAAAAACAATGGAAGGGGATATTCCAATAATCCACTTTCTGATGCCAAGTTTTTTCACCATAAATAATATCCATATATCCAACCAAGATCCTACACACATTTACCTCTACATGTACCCATGCCCAACAATGATCCTTCTTAGATGCCAAATTTGGTTCAAGGCCTGCAAAAGTACCAAGTTTGTTTCCAATTGTTTCAAATGCTTCTCTAGATCAAAATGATTTCCCAGACACGCATCACATCCATAGGTTCTTTGATTTGGTCAAAATCCATCGTCTAGACTTGAGGGTTAAGCCAGAGGAACCCCACATCCAATACTTAATTAATAAGAATTTACATTCCTTTGCAGAATTGAGCGAGACACTAATCCATCCCCTCGCCAAAGAGTGAGTTATCGAGGCATATATAAGGTTTGGTTTCCTATGTAGGTTGACCCATCTATTAAGTGTCTCATCACCAAACACTTTTTGTACGAACCGATGTAATACCCCTGTTTCCCCAGCTTATAAATATAACTATAACTTGCCAAAATACTATGGGCAGACTGAATATGTGTGGATGTTGGAATAGATGAACCTTTTTGTTATGAAAGGTAATGTATGTATTTATGTTAATAAATAAAATGGAAAGTGTTGCATAACTGTTGAAGGTGTTTTCCAGGGCAGATCATGATGCATGAGAGAGATGGTGAGGGGAACCAACAATGGTTGAGATGACCCCCACTAGACTAGTACTTTACTCGATTTAATTTAATTATACCCAGAACAGTACTCTGACCCAAAAAACTAAATTACCACTTAGGTTGGTAGTTGGAAAGTCCTCCTCAAGAGTCAATGACGAGATGGGCAGAGTACCCATATGAATAAACTTCTTGACCTGATCACAGAATGGGGATTCAGACCCACACAATCTTGCAAAGGAAGGAAATAAAGGAAGGTAATTCATGGGCAGAGAAGGAGGATGCGAGGAAGATGAGTCACGTGACCATTTTCTGAAGGAAGAGCATGTGCAAATATTTGGTTCGAAAGACAACTGAAAAACACGTTTGTTCTAGGTACAGGAATTGGATAGGAAGCATATTCAGTCCAAGATGATAAATAGGGTTGCAAGAAGATGAGTGACTGAGGAATCACTAATTGCAGACCCCCTTGCTTGGTAGAGAGAGAAATGATTTGCTAAATTCTTGTGGGAAGAGGAGAGCGATTCTCTGTCCCTGGTTGTTGCTGAACAAGAAGGAAGAGTCTCTCTTAGAGCATCATGATATAGCTAGGGGGTGGCCAGTGGTAAATCCATCCAGGAGTTGTTGTGCCTATGGTTGGGTGGAAAATGGAACCCCTCTCAGTAGTTTCTTCACTATCTAGTTTCTTGATAAGTATTTTTATACCCTTTGTACTAGAATTGGAATGAGTGTTTGGATGTCTATGTCTATGACTAAAATTTGCATTGTATGATTAATATTAGAAATTATTACTGTTTTCTGTGAACCCCTACATTTGATTGGTTTCTGGTTTCCCTTTCTTAGTAGTAGGATAACTATTAGACATGGGTATTCAAATGAATTTAGGAATAATATTACGTTTTCTATGCTAGTTGGGAAATCCTTAAGGGAATTTTTCGAAGGATTGATTTTGTAATGTAAGAGTTAGAGAAAATTTCCTTGGAATACTTCAGTCTTGTCAATCCCAAGAATTTACCTTCGCAGGTTACTAAATTCAAGCTCTATGGAGGGAGGGTGCCTCCTTCGAACCATTCATTTGAGTGACTGAGGGCTCATTTCCACGACCCTAACCAAATCATAGCTAATATTTGAGCGTGCAGCCCCATAAACTTGTCAGGAACTCCATATGAACAGTATCTTAGAATCCTTCTCTAGGTTCGAAAGGGGATAAGCTATCTTGGCTTCAGAACTCCAGAATTTCGGAGCTACGGGATGTTATGACTTTACAACATTCAAAACCAACCAAAGGCAACCTGTCGGTATGGTTACCAGCGAGATTGACAACCCACTAGTGGTTTCCTTAAATATGATCGTGGGATCTCTACCACCGTTAAAACCTGATCCACTTCCTGACTGCAAAGTGATGAGAACCATAGATCTGAAAATATTCAAGATATTCCCTGACCATTGGATCTACGTCATGGTCAGTCCGGCGTTGAACACTCCAGGAGAAAGGGAGTGTTAAATGGGTGGAACCCCCAAACACCGAAGTTGCAAAGCGATGACTACTGTCGATTCGAGGATGCTTCAAGATCCCTCTTGAATGTTGGATATAAACCGTGGTCAGTCCGACGCTGAGCACTCTAGAAGTAAAAAGGAAACTAGACAACCTAAACCTCGAATACCAAATTTGTGAAGCAACGAAGGCCATAGATGTATGGATATATGTGGACCTATATCATCCGTGAGAAAAAAAGGGGCATTGGGAGGTTGCTGGCGGGAGTTCATGGTTCAGAGAACAGGCGATTTTTCAGATAGGAGAGGCTAAAGACTCTTGGAGGCTATTAGTCCAGAGTGATGTGGCACGTTGAGGTCACCTAGGGTGACGTGAACCCATATTCGACATGCCACCTGTCACCTTGATTTGTGATTTCTACAGACCTTATATGCCAATTGGAACATGACACGTATCACCCATAGATGGGCCCATGTGTCATCACTTCCCTTGCCGCGTGCCAATCCCCCTGGCACATTCTCGCTCGGCCTAATAGCTAGTGGAGTACCTAGGACACTGGGAGTTTTGGACTTCGGGGAACTTAGGATGTTGGAACACTGGGGTTAATTGGATGAAGGTCTGGACCTACCTGTCACTACCTCTGCATTTAACGTGCCACCATGTGTAAGTGTGGACCCTTCGGGAGTCGAGGGTTTCAGAACTCTGGAGGTTTGGGGTGGTGTATTGGATAATTTGAAAATGTTGAAGGTCAGAGTCACATGGCATGCTTCCAGGGTTTCATAACTCCAGAGGATATGCGAGTAGAGGAAAGGGAATTCAACGTCGAACACCGAAATCCATTAAGGCTATGCATTGAGCGAAGGGTGAATCTTAGCCATTGGGGTTAACTGTGGATTGATCTCCACCATAGATGCAAGAGTGCTAGGGAACTTCATGACTTTGGGAATGTTTCAGGCATGAACAAGAAGGATGAGGGGCCGAAGGCCTGGTAATCGCGAAGGCATGAGGAACATTCACTGTAACCACCCCTCCAACGACCATGTCATCGCTAAAGGATGAAAACTTTGGTCAAGTCCATGCCAGTTGGAATGGTATGAGTGAGGTGAACCCATTTGGGTGCCACATGGCCTTTTACCAATGATTCCTGAAGAGTTTTAGATGGGAATAACTACCAAACCAGATCTCAGATTTGAGCATGGTAACGATCTTTGGAAAGCTCTTGACGAGCAAAAGATGATGGATATCTCGGGAAGAGGATTCAATATGATTGAGAAAATATAAATTCTTATGCCCCATCCCTCAAAAGGATACCTAAGGGGTTGGGTGTGTTACAAAGTGGTATCAGAGAGGGCATCAACACTTGGCCTTCTTAGGCTCATGAATGAGTCACATAAAAATCTTATTAGAGAACTTTTAAGGAGTAACACCCTATCTTACCCCATTCATAAGAAAATTATCTAAACCACTACTGAATAGAGGAATGAACCTTTCTGTAGTTTTTATATGTTTTGAAAATATGAACTATGTGTTTCTAGTGTTCCAAATAAACAAGCTGACGCCACCTTACAAATTGTATGTGTTGTTCATAAACTAGTAGATAATTAACTAACATAAAATGTTTTATCAACACTCAAGTAGCTAGTGGACAACAAGAAAACTACAATGTAAAGGATGGCGACACACCATTAACGTCCATCTACTCTCAATGATCCATATTAACTTTGCGACTCCGACATTCAAGAGTTTTGGCGTTAAACCACCCCTTATTCTCCTGAAGTGGGACTTCGCCGAAGCACTTAGCGCTACCCCCTCCCTAGGTTCGATCTAACGACTGGGAGAGATTCCCATTGGATTCCTAGATCGACAGCCCTTATCAATTCACGACTCCGACCTTTAGCTATTTTTTAGGGTTGTGAAGTCATAGGTCGTAGAGATCCAAATTCCTGGAGTTCCGAAGCTAGAGTAGATTCACTCCTTTTGAGCTTAGCGAGGAGTTTCCAAACCTGGTTCATATGGAATCATATCGAGTTTCAGGTGCTACTCTAATATTTTAGCCAAATTTTGATTAAGGCCATGGGTATGAGCCCTCGGTCACATGGGTGAAAGGTATGAAGGAAGCACCCTTCTTCTGCAGAATTTGAACTTGACATTCTCACTAAGGTCGGCATGACTTAAAATTTTTAGTTAATCCTACCCTACCTCTATGGTAGACTCACATCCCTTAACTCTCTAGTAGCTAGGATGAGGTAAATAGAAAACCAGGTAAACATAATAGTTTACAGAAGAAAATGAGCATTTCTAATAACTATTCAAACATTGTAAAACTTAACCATAAACACATACATTCAATCATCACATCCATTGTATTACACATAGTATGAAAATACTTATAAGAACTAGAAAATGTAAAGCAATTGATGAAAGGGGTGCTCGTTTCCACCCAACCATAGGCACAACTACTCTTGGCGGATTTACTGCTAACCACCCCCGAGATAGACCATGACACTCTGAAAGAGACTCTTTCTCCTTTCTCAACAACAACCAGGGACAAAGGTTACTCTCCTCCTCCCATAGGATATTGGCAACCGGTTTTCTCTATACCAAGCAAGGAGGTCTGTCCGAATACTTCCATAGTCACTCATCAATCTCATTTATCAGCTTGTAGAAAAAGTTTCCCATGGCTTCTTACAACCAGAATAATCTTTCTTCTCAATTTTCCTCTCCACTCCAAAGTTGAACAATGCCCTCTTCTCTTCTGAAGATCGTTTCCTCCACTCTGCTTCTTGCAGATCTGCCTCTGTTTTTTTCTGAATTACTTCCTTTCTTTCCTTCCTCAACAAGGTTGCATGGGTCTGAATCCCCAAATCACGGTCAATTATGGAAGCCTTACAGATGGGTACCCTACCCCATCTCCTCATTATCTCTTGAGGAGGCCTTCCAACTACCATCTTGACTGGTAATTCATCTCTGGGTTAGAGGACTATTTAGAAATTACATCCAGTAAGTACTGGTTTGGTGAGGGTCATCTCAACCATTCTTGGTTTCCCTAACCATCTCTCTTATAACATCCATGGTATATCTTGGAAAACTCCCCCCCTTTCATCAGTTGTGCAACACATATCCATTTTCTATTAATAACAACAAATTCATACATTGAATCTTTTATACAAAGGTTCATCAAATCAAACATTCACACATATTTAGTCCGCCATAGTCTCTTGGCCAGTTATAGTTATATTTAAAAACTGGGGGAAATAGGGGTATTACAATCCCCTCCCCTTAAAGGAACATTGTCCTTGATGTTCTATATGTCAATGTGCTCTGTATGTACATAAGTAGACAAAAATGGATATGCTTGTGCCATGGCATCTTCCATTTCCCATGTAGCCTCATCCGGGCCAAAGTGTTTCCACTGAAACTTGACCTATGCAATGGTTCTGTTCCTGAGTGGGGTTTCCTTCCTGTCTATTATTCATTGAGGTTCTAGTAGGAATTATCCCTCGGGTTCCACCTAAATCACATCAGTCAATAATATGATTAGAATCATGTACATATTTATTTAATAACGAAACATGGAAAACATTATGTGCCTTCACTGTGGGAGGAAGTTCTAGCTTATAGGCTACAAGTCCCACTCTATCCAAAATGTCAAAGGGTCCACAATATCGAGGTGCCAACTTGGCACAATCTTCCATCCTCAAAGATATTTTCCTAGTTCTAACTCGAAGATACACATGATCCCCTGCTTTGAACTCTCTAGGAGTCCTTTTCTTGTTTGCATAGATCTTTTGTGTATCCTGGGATATTTTCAAATTCTGTCTAATATGAATTACTATTTTTTCCATTTCCTTTAGCATATCTGGCCCAATTGTAACTCTGTCTACTGGGTTGGTCCAGTTGATTGGAATGTTGCATTGTCTTCCGTAGAGGGCTTCAAAAGGGCTCATTTTTAATGACTCTTGTGAGGTATTGTTGTAGGAAAATTCTACTAGTGGTAGGTAGTCTTCCCACTTCTTGGGTTGATGCATTACATGCATCCTCAACATGTATTCTAACACTTGGTTTACCCTCTTTGTTTGCCCATTAGTTTTAGGGTGATAAGTTATACTAAAGATAAATTTTGTTTCAAAACCAACAAACAAATATTTCCAAAAGTTTGAAGTAAATTTTGTATCTTTGTCGGATATAATTTCCTTAAGCATGCCATGCAATCTAAATATTTATTTCATGAAAATAATAGCAATATCCATTTCCTTGCAAGTTGAATTGATGAGTATTAAGTGACAAACCTTGCTCAGTTTGTCCACAAATACCATGATGGCATTGTTCTGTTTGGTTGATTTTGGTAATCCTATGATGAAATCCATGGAGATGGTTTCCCATTTCCATTCGGGAATTGGTAGGGGATGCAACAACCCTGCTGGGTGCTAGTACTCTAACTTGACTTGCTAACATTCTAGACACTTATCTAAGTAATCAACTATGTCATTTTTCAGTGCATGACAATAAAACAATTTCCTAGTGGCCATGATCATTTTATGATAACCAGGATGACCAATATATGGTCTTTTGTGTAGTTCATCCATTATGAACCTCTTTAAGTTGTATCAATTCAGAATATACAATATGCCCTTGTAAGTTAGAAGACCATCATTAAACATATGATAGCCTTCGCACTTCAACCCTATGGGCTCTTGATTTAGGTATGATGCCACGGTCTTGAAAAATGCATCTGTTTCTTGTGCACGTTTGACTCTCTCTTTGATGTTTGATTCACTGGCGCTTACAGCTGCCAAGTGAACCACTTTCATACTTCTACTAAGGGAATCAACCAACCTATTCGCCTTTCCTTTGATATGTTTGATTTTAAAATCAAACTCACTAAGGAGAGCCATCCACCTAGCTTGTCTCACATTGAGTTTTGATTGGTAAAAAAATATCTCAACCCACTATGGTCTGTCATAAGCACAAATATTCTACCTAAGAGGTAATGCCTCCACATTTTTAAAGCATGCACTATGGAAACCAATTCCACATCGTGGGTCACATAATTGGCTTCATGATCATTCAATTTTCTGGATTCGTAGCAAATCACATGTCCTTCTTGCATAAGGACTCCTCCGAGACCTTCCTTGCAAGCATCGGTACACACAAGGAAGTCCTTTTTTGGGTCTACAATCTTCAACACAGGCACATTGGTTAGAAGGTATTTTAGCTCTTGAAATCTTTCTTCACATTCTGATGTCCAAATGAATTTAACCCCCTTTTTTCTGGAGGGAAGTGATTGGGTAGCCAATTTTGGAAAATCCTTTTATGAACCTCCTATAGTATCCTGCTAGGCACATAAAGGATATGATATCATATACATCTTTTGGGGTAGGGAAAATCATGATGGCTTTAATATTGTTAGGATCAACTGCCACTCCTTCCTCAGAAATAACATGTCCTAAGTAATGGACTTGTTTCTAGATAAAGTCACACCTACTAAGATTAACATAGAGCTGATGTTCTATTAGTAATTGAATTACTAGATTGATATGTTCTTCATGCTCTTCCCTATTCTTGGAATATATTAGGATATCATCAATGAAAACCAACACAAACCTATTCCAAATTTGGAGGGGTTTCCACCACCCTCCTTTCATCATATTCTTCCTCTCTATTGTGGAAGCTTTCCCCCAACTGATGTTGTGTCACCATCTCTTACGCTATAGTTTTCCTGTTGTTCACTAACTACTTTAGTGTTGATAAAACATTTTCTGTTAGTTCATGATCTACCAATTCATGAACAACAAATATCATTGCAAAGTGAAGTTAGCTTCTTTATTTGGAAACATTAGCAACATATAGTGCAGATTTCCAAAACATATATCAACAATAAAAGGTTTCATTCCTCTCTTGAGTAGAGGTTTAGACAAGTTTCTTATAGAAGGGGGGTAAGGCAGGGTGTTACCCCTTAAGTTCTCTAATAATATTTTTATGCGACTCGTGCATGAGCCTAAGCATGCCAAGTGTAGTTTCCATGCCTTGATACCAATTTGTAACACAATCGACCCATAAATAATATTTTAATGGGTGGGGCATCATAATTTCGTCTTCCTTTACTATCTCAAATCCTAACTCTGGGATCACCATCGGTTCCTACTCGCCACGAGCTTTCCAATGATCACCACCATGCCGAAATTTGAGTTATGGTTTGCAAGTTATTGCCTCTCGAAGCTCTTCGACCTCTATTAGTCAAGGGCCACATGGAATCCACGTGGTTCCATCTCATACATATCATCTAAAATTCCCCGATGTCCTAGAGCTCCCAGTGCTCTTGTATCTACAATGGATATCCATCCCCCATTAAATACGACGACGGATATTCCTCCTCGTTAAGGGATATGCCTAAGGATAATTCGGTGTTTGGTGCTTTGGCATTGAGCGCCTCTTTTTGTCTATGCACGAGACCTCCCAGAGCCCCAAAATCTCAAAGTCCCATAATATTTCCACGTGACTCCGACCTTCGGGCCTTTTGGTCCCTCTACGATACTACACCCCAAATCCTCCAGATTCCCGGTCACATTACCAACCACTTTGGCCAGGAGGGCACATACTAGAGGCTGACATGTAGCAAGGGTCATGGGTGAAACCTTCCCTCTTAAGTTGGTAACACATTTCATTCTCTAATAGGAATAAGGGGTGTAAAAAATGTGCATATCCCGATGACACATGGCACCTTAGTTTCAGGTCCATGTCACCCTGGATGACGTCAGTGAGCCAGGTCAACCCCAGAAAAACAACCTTCTAACGTCCTTCAGATCTCGTGGTCTAGATATGTCCACGTAGATCCATAGATCCACGACTCTCCTTGCTTCACAACTCTAGGCTTCAAATATTATCAACTCACCACATCATGAATCCCCTGGAGCACCAAGTCTCTGAACTATCAGATCTGGTGCCACGTGTCCTCTACCTGTAAATGGTTGTGATTTACTTCGCCGTTCATGTCTTAGGGAGTATTCACAGCTTGAAGACTCTTGGCCAATTTCTTCTGAAGTACCAAGTATCCAGACTATCTGATCTCTTGCCACGTAGCCTCTCATCCAACAACTCTGGTCCAACATGCGACATTTGATAAGGGACAAGAGGGGGCCATGTGTCACTCCACAACGTGTCCTGGTTGGTGAGGTAGTTAAAAGGGGTTTCTCAACAAAGTCCTTAGATCGACGAATGAGAAGGATGCTGAAGGATCCAAGGATTGATAGTCCACATCACTTCATAAATTTACCATTTAGGTGTTTGGAATGTAACTTCTAGCCTCCTCCTGGAGCTACAAACTCTGAACCATGCCCAATCTATCGCCATGTGCACCTAGCATTCATGGACAAGATTTACTACAATTTGCAGAGCTTCGAGGAAACTTGCATGTTCTTGTGTTTACACTTTGATACTATCGGATAACCAAACTTCTAGATAGCCATTGATCTATGGACACACATCTCTCTACTCTCAATGGTCTAGATTAACTTCACGACTCTGAAATTCGGTAGTTTCAGTGTTAGACCACCCCTTATTCTCTTGAAGTGGGAATTCACCAAAGCACTTAGCGCTACCCCCTCCCTAGGTTTGATCTAACGACTGAGAGATATTCCCAATGGATTCCCAGATCAACGACCCTTATAAATTTACGACTCCGACCTTTAGCTGTTTTCAAGGGTTGTGAAGTCCCGGGTCTCGTAGCTCCAAATTCCTGGAGTTCCGAAGCTAGAGTAGCTTCACTCCTTTCGGGCTTAGCGAGGAGTTTCCAACTCTGGGTCATATGGAATCATATCGAGTTTCAGGGGCTACACTTATATTTTCACCAAAGTTTGATTAACGCCATGGGTATGATCCCTCGGTCACATGGGTGAAACGTCTAAAGGAAGTGCCCTTCTTCCACAGAATTTGAACTTGAAATTCCCACTAAGGTAGTCTCAAAAGGTTGGCAGGACCTAAAATTTTTATTTTGTCCTACCTCGACTCTCTGATAGACTTACATCCCCTAACTCTCTAGTGGCTAGGATGAGGTAAATAGAAGGTTGAGTAAATATAAAAGTTTATAGAAGAAAATGAGCATTTCTAATAACTGTTCAAACACTGTAAAACTTAACCATAAACACAAACATTTAATCATCGCATCCATTGTATTACATCGAGTATGAAAATACTTATCAAAACTGGAAAACATGAAGCGACTGCTGAAATGGGTTCTTGTTTACACCCAACTATAGGAACATGCATGCATGGAATATTTACCATTGGCGACTCTCGAGCTAGACCATGACGCTCTGAGAGAGGCTCTTTCTTCTTGCTCAACAACAACCAGGTCAGAGGTTACTCTCCTCCTCCCATAGGGTCTTGGTAACTGGTTTTCTCTATACCAAGCAAGGAGTTCTACACGATTACTTCCATAGTCACTCATCAACCTCATTTATCAGCTTGTAGCGAAACCCTTCCCATGGCTTCTTACAGCCAGAATGATCTTGTTTCTTAGTTTTCCTCTCCACTCCAAAGTTGAACAATTCTCTCTTCTCTTCTGAAGATCATTTCCTCCACTTTGCTTCTTGCAGATCTGCCTCTATTTTTCCGAATTACTTCCTTTCCTCTCTTCCTCAATAAGGTTGCATGGGTCCAAATCCACAACTTGTGGTCAGGCCTGGAAGTCTTACAGATGGGTACCCTGCCCCATCTCTTCATTAACTCTTGAGGAGGCCTTACAACTACCATCTTGACTAGTAATTCATCTATGGGACAGAGGAATATTGAGCAATTACATCCAGTAAGTACTGGTTTGGTGAGGGTCATCTCAACCATTCTCGGTTTCCCTCACCAACTCTCTCATAGAATCCATGGTCTATCTTGGAAAACTCCCCCCCTTTCAACAGTTGTGCATCATAAATCCATTTTCTATTAATAACAAAAAATTCATACATTGACCCTTTTATATGAAGGTTCATCAAATCCAACATTCAAACATATTTAGTCCGCCCTAGTCTCTTGTCCAATTATAGTTATATTTACAAACTAGGGGAAACATGGGTATTACATAGAGGGTTTTGATTTCTTGTTGTTGATGCTCCATTTTCCCTTGAAGCGCCTCCAATTTGCAATTGGTACAGTTGCATGCTATTCATCTCCTACGCCACATGGTAATTGAGAACATACAAAGAGTCCTTGAGCTGCTATGTGAATTTTGTGAATGGTAGAGAGGGAGGAGTAAACAACTATTCGAAGGCAGGGTAATGTCATCCATCACTTGGGTTCCATTGAGATTTATCATTGTGAGTTTTTTGGTACCACGCATGAAATTTGTCTAGAGTATTGGTGATGATGGGAAGGTATGCGGGTACTTAGTGTTGAAATCCATGAGAATACAGAGCGGCCAGACTGAAGGGGATGAAATTTTCGTAATGGTGTCAGAGTGAGAACAAATCCCACATGTGGGATTATGGAAGGAGGGAGAGCTTTAAAGTCCACCATGCGAATATATGATGCCATCTTCCACCCATTGTTGGTTGTGCGTGGAGGTGATGTGAGACTCACGTTTGAAAAGGGAATTGATTTGGTTCTACATGATGTATCTGCTATGATTGGGGGGGGGGAGTCACATCACTCATCCTGAAAACATTTTTAGGGCCTTTTATGCCTCCAATGTTCCCTTCGATTTTTAATGTTTGCAATTATTTCAATGTTAAATCATGCTTTGTCTATAATGTTGAGTGAGGTTACACTCTTTGTTACTCTTTTACCCATGATAATAGGGAATAAATCTCATGGTTGTTACCTCATTGGTCATTAAATCCACTTGTTTCATCGCCTTGGCTCTCTTGGTTAGCTGACCTGCCTCTTGATTTTTTTTTTGAAGAATGTGGAAGTATTCCACTGAGTGAAAATTTTTCTCTTCAACTTTGATTCTATGATATATTTGTTTCAGGTTGGACTAGGAGATGTTGTTGGCGTGTCTCAAAACTGTTATCAGCAATTTTGAGTCTCTAATGACAATAATGCTCTGAGGTTTTCTTTTAGGTATCAGAGTCAATCCCATAAGTACAAAAAAAAATCCTGCTTGATTATTTGTTTTATTTCCCAGTACCCATGAATATATGATGTTATGGTTTACTCTGGGGTAAAAAGTGACCCCCCTCCACAGCTGCCACCCTTGGATTTCTTTTTGAAGCCCCGTCGAAGAATAAAATGGTTTTGGCTTGTTTCTTCCTCCACTTTTCAAATTCCCGATTCGAGAGTCTTAACTTCCGACACGATTTGCTTGGAGGAGTTGGAGGAGGAGACGAGACTTGAAAGTATCGAGGACTAATAATTCTATTAATACAATTTGATTCTACTTGATCAAGATCAAAGAAGGATTATGGGTTCCAATCCTTGGTACACATGACATAAGAGAGTATACTACAAGAGAGAGAGTGAAATATTGATAGAGGGAATATTTTATCTTGGAAAATGGAATTATTCCTCGCCATCCAAATATCCTAGTAGATGAATTTGGGAATTTCTTTCCAGATGCGTACAAAGAGATTTTTTTGCTTGAAGTTGCCAACATATCTACATTTCCAATGGAGAAACATGTTGTTTGAATTGTTGGGGGGAGAATGATGATGTGACAAGATATGATAAAGTTGATCCCAATCTTTCCTGGAGAAGATGCAGTCGAAGAAGAGATGGTGGGACATTTCAGAAGAAACTTTGCATAAAACACATCGAGAAGGGACTGCTATACCTCTCTTCTGTAGATTTTCTATCGTTATTAAATTTCCTTGAACCACGATCCAACAAAAATCATTGATATTAGGTAAAGAGTTTCCATGCCATATTGAAGCCCATAATTTGGAGTGAGGAGGATGGGGGGAGTCTGCAATCAAATGTTGATAACCACTTTTGATAGAGAAGTTTTCATTTCCCCAAAATTTTCTATCACTTGTATTGGTTTCAATGGGTGCACAATTGGAAAGGAATTGAAATAGCCCCGAGACCAAGGGTTGTAAGTGCAAGGGAGGGGTGGGGCATTTCCAACCAGCCCATTTTCCATTATCTGGCCATTGCGAGAAAACTTCCATTTTGTTTATCCCCTGCTGGATGCTCCAATCCTAGAGAGGTTGCAGTTCTTCATTTAATCCTATAGGATATTTTCCCATTATGTTGTCCAACCATATATTGATTGATGCTCCATTTCCTAGGTACCATGAGTGTTATTGGACAAATCGGTCTAAGCAGACAATGACTGATCTCCCTAGACTCAGAAATTGAGACTAGAACAAAACATGAAAGAACATATACATTTCCCTAGGTTTATGCAATAAAAAATACTAGCTAGCAAGAGCTCACACCTTTTAATCGATGTTTTTCATCGCTAGTTGTAGTTTCCAGCTTCATCGTGAGACTTGTGAATGATAACCTGTAAGAAGACACAATCCAACAAGAGTGAAAGAAACAATAGTATATTTTTTTGAAACCTATGCAAATGATCAAGGGAAAATACAACAAGGATAATCGAGCATAAACAACCTTTGTGGGAAATAAACTATATTGTTGTATTAACAATAATGAAAAGAGATTACAACCAAATCCTTGATGTTTTGAAGCTCCTTCCAACAAGTTCAATACTCCAATACCCACAATGCATCCATGAAATCCATCACCATCAACTGACTCCTTTAGCTAAGATTGAATCTCTCAAAGCCAAAGAATGCTAACAATCTTCTAATCACCAACTGGAAGAAAAAAAACTATCAACCATTATCTCCATTAACTATTATCCTTTCCTTATGAGAGAAGGTCCCCTTTATAGATTGAAAAGAAGGTTAGGATCTCCCCAAATCATGAGTATGGGTGAGATACAAACCAATCAGAGGACACCTCGTATCTAAAGCTTCTCTTCTAGAAACTTCATGAATTTCATCTTTTACTCCTCTTTTAGATAGTATCACACCCTGCAATGGAGAAAAATGAGACATTGTCTCACCCTATATTGGCACAACATGTGATAATTAAGGATGTCACATGATGCAATGGTGAAACATGCAACACTCTCTTGAAATAGGGCTATAATGACCCTTTTTACATGTTTTCCTTCTTCCAAAGAAAGGTTCTTCAAGGATTTTATGCTCTGGATAATAGAGGATAAGTGAACATCGTTAGTTGTGAAAACGTATTGTGTAACATAATGCCCCACAAAGTATGAATCTAGAAAGGGGTGAGAGATGAAATACTTTTCCATGTGGGTAATGAAACAAAGAACTCATCAGTTGGAGACCTGTCAACAACAAACAAGAAATTACAGTATCATCCCTGAGGTAGGCATTCCAATACTCAGAATACAAATGAATCAAAGCATAATAGATTACATAAAAAGATCTATTTTAATTAAGATAGGTCATGGCCACTAAATTAAACTATGGATCCATGCCACAATATCTCAAACATGACCATAGCCACCAAAAATACAATGTGGATCTATGTCATAATGACTCAAATTTGAACATAACCATGAGACATACACTATGGATCTATGTAACAATACATTCTCAAAATACTTCATTGCAACATGAATCTATCAGTAAGGATCTAGGGTCTTCATTTTAATTGTCCCATAGTACAAATCTAACCATGTGAATATAGGTGTCGAAGTCGAACATGGTAGAAACCATCTGATTACCAATCAATGATGAAAACCATTAACATAAGCGAGAGGAAACACCAATGATGATGATGGCCCTTAAGGTACATAAGTACATTGCATTGAGTGCGAATAGATGATATAAAGTCAACCACTCATAGAATCATTCAATCAAAGGTCATTGATGAAAACATGCTGTCGAAGGCAAGGAAACTTGCCATTGAGGCATGCAAGTTCCAAGGTACTGTAAAGTATCTAAACCAACTTCCTAGATAATGTGTTGATGGAAATAGGAAGTGATCCATCGCAGGAGGGCCTTGATTTATCCCCCATTAACGAAACACAATAGGTACATGGATTTGAAGTAGATCATAGTATAGAGTGATTTAGGACTGACTCAGGGATGGCAGATACTATAAAAGGCTGACGCGATAGAAAGATTTTGGTTGGAATTCTCTTGAACATATTGATGACATGACAACTGTCTTGGTAGAACTGACTCAAAATGAGGATCACACACCAAAATATAACTTTGGAGAAAAGTACGACCAACAAGAGACAAGTGGATTTCCCAATCTGACACGAGGAGTGAAAGAGTGTCATTTTCAAGAGCGACATGCTACCAAAAAATATTACAAATTTAATACAAGTTCCCTTCCCAGTTTCCCCCCACCATTTCTGGAGAGTAACTCTTTATTTTTACACAATCTTGAGGAGGATAGCATATGCTTGTATTATAATCTCATCCTTTAGATGAGTCCTTCAGAGTATTTTTAACAAACCTTAGGAAGGAGTGGTTCGACCCCATATGGGTCTTTCAATGTACATTTTACGATTCCAGAGAAATTAAACTTGTTGTTTTTTCATGTTTAGGGAGTTTGAAAAACACTTAAAGGAAAATCCATGATTGACTTTTTCGTAAACTTACTCTCCCAAGCCCAAAAAAGTGTAAAATAATATCTAGGAGAACTCTTCTAGTCATGTTTGACTAGAGCATTCATTTTTTTCATAATTAATCATACTTAACCCAAAAAAGGGGTAAACCAATACTTAATAGATGCTATTTCAAATTATTTAATGAGTGTCAAAGGAAGCAAGTTTGCTTGACAATCTTTTCATATTTATAGGGTTTTTAAAAGAGCTTAAAGAAAATCCCTATCATGTTTTTGTATTTTTTAAAGTCTTTTGAAAAAAATTATAAAAACATATTCAACCACAACTTTATGTTTCAAACATTGACCCGTAACCTGCACAATCTATAGAAAAACATCATTCATGCTCAACAATTATGTCAACCAATGAGGCACTATATAAAAATGGTAAAAATGAAAAATAATAATTAAAAGGAATATTCCTTACTTTGATAAAGATAGGAAAAATAATTCCTTTTTTACCATTGTGTGTTTTACCATTCCAATAGTGATAAAAAACCCCCATTTTCTTGATTCTTCAGGCGATGACTGCGAGTAGACATGTGGACGAAATCGACTCTCGTTTTCTCTAGGTAATAGATCTCCCCCTTTTTCTTTCATTTGATGGTCCAATTTTTCAATTTCAAGCCATTTTTAGGTGTTTTTCGGCTTCTTACCAAGTCCTAAAATGTGCCTCGTAGTTGTTGCAGGCTACCCCTATCGAGGACTGTGACCCTTAAGAGTGTCACAATATCACTTAATCGAGAAGTGCGACAATGTCACTATGTGGGTAAAAGCGGGGTGTGACACCCATAAAGCTAATTTTTTTTCTCATTTTAAGTTGTCAAGCTTGAAATTTTTTAATGTTGTCTAACAAATAAGTTCTCTACTTGTTGTTTGCAGATTTTTGGCCAGGAAAAATGTTGGAATGGAGGGAAAGAGAGCATGATATCGAAGATCAAATTGTAGGAAATGACCCAAATACCATGTTGGCTCTCTGAGGGTGTGGGTTGGAAATTTTTTTCTAGATCCACGACAAGAGAGCTCAAGTTAGACTGTTAGAGTTCCTCGTAAATATGTGGGAAACTAATGAACAAGTGTTCAAGGTTAGTGTCCATGATTTGGATTTACAAATAGAGGAGATATATTTTTTGATTGGGCCCTCATGAACATGAGAGCGAGTGTCTATTTTTGGATTTAGGGGAGGTGGTGAAAAGACCGAGAATTACATCTCACAATATTGTGTTGCTGTAACAAGGAAGAGTAGTGGGAAAATTCCCATTAAAAATGTGAGAGACCTTTGTTTGAGGACCGTTCTTTTCACCATCACTCAAGTTGCCTCAAGTGACACTCCTCATTTAGCCACCAAATCTCAGATGCATTATGCAATCGACTGTATGGCACCAACAATGTTTAACTAGTGTGAAGGGCTGCCAGAGAGCATGAAAGATCAACTGACCAAGTGAAAAACTGGTCATTTGAAGCAATTCAGTTACGGTTCTATTTTTATGTCCTTCTTCCTAGAGAGGGTTCCACTACTGCATTTACAAAACACGGGTTTAGACGAATATCCTGATCCACAAGAGCCTCAAATGAAGAGGTGGGTGGATTTGATGATGCGCCATGGTGGCGGCCCTATAGTCTCTTATGACGAGCAATTTTTCAGATGGGTAAAGAATCAACTCATCATGGTGGAGGAATATTCTTACGCAGGGATGGATTTTCGAGGAGATCCAAATCTATTCCTTCCAGCGGGGTATCAATGGAATGATGTAGGTAAAAAATAAACCATTTTTAAATATTTTTATTTATTTTTTATTTATTTTTGGGTTGTATTGAGATTAATTTGGTTTTCATCATGCATATTTTGGACCATCTAGACCATATGGAACCTCGATAATCCATAGGCGGGGTGAGATAGGTGCTATAGTTGTGTTGGCATCCCTACATGTTTTTTCTTTTTCAATGACAAATGACAACTCCTGTAGCTGCCTATGCCTCATCCTGTAAATATTACTATTTGAGGGTGATTATTCGATTATTAAAAAAATGTTTGATTATTGTTGTTGTACTTTTATTTTTCATTTTTGTGCTTGATTCATGACTGTAAGCATGAATCAAGCATTTAAACTTAATTTTGCATTATGACTCTATCCATTGCTTGGTTGCTAAAAATTTCATTGTGACTTGTATCTACTTCCTACTGGGATGATTTTCCTTTTTGATTGTGTTTGAATATCGATATAATACCCATGTTGATTTACATTTGGACTATAAGCTTGTTCATTTAAATTCTTGGTAAATCGACTTTGATATTAAATTTTCGATTTGCATTTGGATTGTAAAAATGTATCCTCTCCTAACCTTTGCAAATCAAGTTTACCTATCACATGTCGTGGGAATTAAATGCACCAGGATCGTATGTTGTACTTCATTTTAGCTAGCAGTTTGAAGTGACATGCCTCTCATTACAAGCTAAGTTCTTGTGTTATGCTCTGTACTCAAAACGTTCATTACCAGAAATGCCCGAATTTCGTGAATGGAACCCTTATGCTTATGTTATGGTCACGCTGGTCTGTTGCTAGTTTTGTTTCCATGGTATCAACTCAGACTCACCTCTTTTACTGCTACCCCCTTAGCCCACAATTAGTTCGAGTCACCCTTGCTATAGTCTGTTCAAGCCTATAATGGCCCCTGTCATCCGATTAGAACCGAATGGCTCTCAAACATTATTGCTTTATGATGATGCGAGTGAGGATCTAAAGAGCCAGGGTTGGGATATGTTTATTAAGAAGTTCCAGGGGTATAACTTGAAAGTGGCCAAAGAAGTATCCCTTACATTTGATGGATACAAAGCAAAGTTGGGTGATATTCATTTGGAGATCACCAAAGATTTTCTGAGTGAAGAAACATGGCTCCCTCTCACTGGTCAAAAGTGGTTTAAATACTCGAAATTGGACGAAGTACCCTGGAGTCTTTTCGTCACCTCTAGAAAGATAGACTGTTGTGACAAAGGTATTTCGGTCTCCCTACTCAAGGTTAGATGGCATGTTCTGTTAGCAATTTTAAAACAATTTATTACCTGTGAAGGCTGTTATGGCCTGGTCTTCCTTTATCATGTGAGATTTCTCATGCATTTTATTGGCTTCCATCTAAATATGTCATTTTACCTGCTAAGAAGTTTGTATAAAATGTCCAAGATATACAAGAAGAAGAACCTAGATTCTAGCCTCTTTCACCATGGTTTGATTAAATTACTGTTGGTTCATTGTTTGAAAACCCTGGGTGATGATTGGGAAAAGTTTCTAGCTCAAAATGGTTTTGTTACAAAAATTCATGTAGAAACCCCTGTGGTGGATGAAACTATGATAGAAAAAACTTTTGATCTCTCAAGTGGCAAGCCAGATTTCTTGGATGAAAACCCTCATGAAGGGGCATTACCCGATCAACTTTTATGTGGACAACAAAATGTTAGTTTTGAGTTTATTAAAACTCCTGTGCATGAACCGATTGTCTGCCCTAACCCTACTAGAAAATTCGACAGTAAAAACCCTCGCAAACAGTCAAAGAAGAATCAATCAATGTTAGGGTTTCATAATAAGAGGGTTGGTTGACTCATTTCAAGGAGTCTTCATAATATATCCAAGCCTCATGTGAGCTTGATCGATTTGATCAAGATCCATGAGGATTCTAACTCCTAGATTGAAAGGTTTCTAGCACAGGAAGATCCGATTTGTTGCAAACCAGACCAACCGTTCAATTATGTCAATAATCTCCCACTGTGTCTAAAACATAGCAAGGGGTTTACATGCATTAAGCTTGGTAAAAGGCCAAAAGTGGGTAGCATGGATGTTTTATCACACAATTACATGCTTCCTCAAAAGATTTCCCTTGCAGTGCATTGTGAAGTTTGTTTGCATTGGATAGGGCAGTACTATATAGACATCCACATCCTCCAAGCAAAGATCAAAGATCTCACGACTCTCAATGAATCATTGGAAAACAAAAACCATGAACTCAAGGCCAATGCACAGAGGCAAGAAAAGAATCTAAAAAGGACAATCGATATTGTTATAAAAAACATTGACAATGTAAAGGTCGTGATAAATTCTGAGATATCGTGATCCAATTTTTGTTATTAGTTAAATTGTAAGATTGATTTTTGTTATAGTCATTCTTTATTTTTTCTTTCTTTAATCAATTTAGATCGATTTAGATTTCTGTTACCAATAATAAGACTGGCTACATAATCGAAAGATTATGTAGCCAAGTCATTTTTTCATATAAATTTAGAAATTGTTAGTTAATGAAATGTTTAACTTGCTCTCATTTCATTTTTTTTCAGGACAGGGTGTATTTGATTGCTGATATTATGGGATGGAGTATCCTCGACTTAGTGGATTAGATATCTCTTTTTCTTATTTTGTAAATAGGAGAGAACTTTCATAAATTTTGAAGATATAATTTGATCATGAGTGACTCTGAGCCTTCTATATTTGTAATTTTTAGATCTTTTTGAGATCTGATCCTATCTTAGAAGATAGGAAGTTTAGTTTTCATAAAATATTTAAATACTCTATATTTTGTAAAGGAAATCATCTTGGCCTAGGGCAGAAGATGGATGACTGATTCCAAGACTTAATGAAACAACATATATGCATTTTGGCTTTATCCTTTTGTAAATGATGTTTTCCTTTATGTTTTGTTAATCCTGATATACTAATAGGTCTGATAGCTTTAGACTTAATGATCTATTGTGTTTTGGATACATATATTATAAATATCATTTTCCACTCTAGATATAAATATTGTGATCATATTTTCAATTCTAATGATAGGATTTATCTTTGAATTTTAATTGAAGGATGAAATGCAATAAGTTACACTCAGATTTATCGTGCTGTGATTATTTGCAATTATAAAATCACAAGGTTCAATTTATGTTCCCTCCTCTATCATTAAACCCCAACTGTCAGTACATGTTTTGAATTTATTTAAAATAGTCATAAAGTCCATTGCATATTTCTCTCTTGGGCGTGGCGGTTGGATATTCTTCACTGATACAGACACTTGGACACACCTCACTAATTAACAATAGGTTAGATCTTTTGTGTTTCTCAATTCTGTCATTTACATATTAATGAAACCAGAATGTTTGGTTCAGCTTTCGATTCCCTACACATTTGCGTTTCATAGTTTATTCAATTCAAAATTAGTTAGATTTATAAAGGAAAATATAAAAGATTTAAATGTGATTTCTTTATCTACTTCTTAAAAGAAATTATTTTCGCGTTTGATTTCGTAAGTTTCAATTAAAGATTGCAATTTGTAAATGATGTACACAAGTGATATTTGTATTTTTTCTGCTTAAATACACCTACAATAGTTATATTAGAGTATATGTACATATATAATATGTAGTATCTAGTAATTAGTTAGTTATTTATTTCTCTTGTTTCTTTTCTTTTAGGACTTTAGATTGGCTAACAAAGCCATTAAACCCATCAGAATGAGTTACACCAAACGGCTTGGGTTATTTAGATAACCTCGGACCGTACTTGTTCTTCTAGTTGACGGACGATCATTTTCTCCCATCAGTAAATGATGCTAGAAGGAGGGCCTAAATACAATTGATGGCACATGGAAGTTGCAAAACTCCACCCCCACACAGTCACTCCCCTGTAGTAACACATAGTCGCTCAGACAACAACGTTACTTCTGAAACAACAACTACCTCGAACAAAATCCTGAGATTCCCGTTGAGCCAGTAACACCAAACCCTCAAGGGGTCGATGTACAAGAAATTGTTCATCAGTCACTCTTAAGGAGACATAGTTCTTTGGCCCATATTAGAAAACCTGGTAGGCCTATCAATCAACCTTTAGATTTCTTAGATATCCGAGAGAAAATTGAAGGCACTGGTCTTCGTTTAGATTCTTTAGGAGAAAATATCACAGATCCTGACCATACACATACTCTTGTAGCTGGGGGATATGGTATTCCACCTTCCCCACCTCATTCATCTCCATCCTCTTCAGGAGGAGAATCTTCTGACGAAGGCAGTTCCTCGTCTGAACCATCTCAGGATTCAACACCACCTACACCCATGGAAAACCAAAACAATCCCACTAGGACGTGGCTTGATCAAGATGCTGTGGCTGTACCTGGACCCCAACACCCATTGCCAAAACACCCAGAGAAATGGTTTCCTAACTTTGATCTGGATTCTTAGCAATCTACTGAACATCACATAAATAAATTCATGTTGGCCATTAGACTCTGAAGTGTAGAACATGAAGATGTAGTATGTAGAATCTTTCTTTATACATTTGAGGGAAATGCCTCTACATGGTATTTCGCCCAGCAGCCCCAAACCATTGTCTCTTGGGACAAATTTGAAACCTGTTTCTTAGAGAAGTTTGGAGACAATAAAACCCCAGAAGTCTTGGTGATGGAACTCTCTAGCCTAAAAATGAACCACAAGGAGAAATTAAAAGATTTTAACCAAAGATTCCTCACTTTAAAGAATTGAATTCCCGCAGATTCAATGCCTGCAAAAAGTCTAATTATCGCATATTACAACAAAGCCCTACATAATAATATAGCAATTAGGGTTAAAAGGTCTAAAAATTCTTTATTACTGGAAGCCTTTGAGGAGGTAATCCAAATCAAAAAGGACATATTAAGTTTGAAATACAATCTCAATAGTGAAGCTTAAATAACTTCATCCTCTAAAAAGAAAATTGAAATCCTTGCAAGGCCTCCCCAAGACAAAAGCCAACCAAAAACTCTAGACTTAGAAAGTTTTCAAAAGGTTGTCCAAAGATTATCAAATCAAGTTGTAGACTTGAAGAGATCGGTCGAATAAGCATCCTCAAGAAAAGGAAGTTTTAAACCTCCTTTTAGAAAATATTTTCCCCCCAACCGACCAAATCCTACCCCTGAAGATCTTAATTTTGAAAGTTTACAATACGCTCCACAAACTATCCTTGAAGCACATGATAAATCTGTTCCCGCTGAGAATCCTGAAGGAATAATTGAAGAAGAAGTACCTGAAGAAGAGGAGTCATCTCCCAATATCTTCGGGCACTTCTCTGACAGTAGTTTTCAAGAAAACTGTCCACCCTTACAACACCAGAAGAAAAACACAGAGTAAACCCTCTTCCGAAATGAGTAATAATGTGCCTCTGAGACAATCAAAACAAACCAAAATAAAACAGAATTTAGCATCCCCTATTTTAGAATATGACTTGATTGAAGACCTGAAAAAACTAAGGGCTAATATTTATGTTTTTGAACTTTTGAAATTTCCTCTTATTCTGCAGAAAATGCTTCAGAACATCGCAGAAAATAGTAAAAACAACGACCTGAACAACAAGAAAACTACATAAATTAGTTTTAAAATAGCTCAAAAGATCCCTACTAAAACGACATCTGAACCCCCAGATAAAAGGGATATGACTGAAAAAACTGTATCAAATGTAGATAAAATTGTTTCAGGGACATCGACTAAAAATCAACAGAATTCTGTTGTTAATACTCGCAAAAATGTCCCGCCTTTTTTATTAACTTTTGAAATTTTTAATATAAATTTACATAATTGCATGGTGGATTCTAGCGCATCATTGAATGTGATGCCTTTATCTGTTTGCCAAAAAATTAACGCAGAAGTTCATCCTTCTAGTCTTAAAATCATTCAACTCGATCAGACGAACGTTAAGGTAATTGATGAACTAGAAAATGTTCTGGTTAGGTTATCTTCTAATCCTAAGGTTCATCAAATTATTGACATCATTGTTGTTGACATCCCTGAAGTATATGGTTTGTTCTTGAGGAGGGATTGGTCCGAGCAGCTACATGGGTACTTTGCCACAAATTGGTCACATTTTTGGTTACCGGAAAATGGGCAGCCAAATAAAATTAGGATAAACCGTGAATGCTATCTGAAACATATCGTGATAGATCTGAATGAACCTTTTACTGCATCCACTAATTCATTAGAAATGCAGGGAATGAACACTTTCTTCGGTAACTTCATAACCAGAATCCCCCCCATCACCGATCCGAGGCAACAATTAGAGCTCATGACCTGTACTTAGTTAGTAGCCTTGCCAAATGTGCCAAACACTGCTGACGAAGCTCATATATGGTCACTTTACTTCGATGGATCCAAATCCAAAGAAGGAGCTGGTGCAGGATGTGTACTCATCGACCCAGTAGGAAATAAAACTTTCATCGCCTGTCGATTAGAGTTTGAATGCACTAATAACACTACCGAATACGAAGCACTTCTACAAGGGCTTAAGAAAGCTTTGGTTATGGATGTAAGAAATTTAATAGTGTTAGGTGATTCAGAGATAGTGGTCAGACAGGTAAGAAACTCCATACACTGTTTGTCACCGCATCTGAGAAGTTACCAAACCAAGGTATGGAGTTTGCTACATAAATTTTTAGCATTTAACATCAATTCCATTCCTAGATTAAGTAATTCTGAGGTTGACTTATTGGCTAATGTCACTTCTAAACTTTTTCTCGTAGAAGGTCTCTCTCTGAATGCATTTTCGATTGAATTATTGTTCAGGCCATCGATCCCAGACAACATCACCAATTGGAGAGTCTTCGATGATGATCAACAAATCATCAACTTCTTGCATATGGACGACACTTTCCAAGGTGCAGTCATCGATGAAGGAACTCATGATGAAAACCTCCGCAAGTTCATGGTAATATCAGATCTTAGATCTCCTGAATCGATGTCTGATTTGGTAAACTCTATTCCCAAAGCCGTTGTAAGACTAGAAAAGTTTTATGATTTACATGATAAATTTAGAGGGTTATTCAATTGTAAGATGAACAGTTCTTCCTTGAGTTATGAGACAATAAATTTAAGAACTAAGGAAAATCCTCAAAATATCAATTTGGGAACGGGGTGCTCCAAGAAAGAACAATCAAATTTTAAAAAATTGTTTAAAGAATTTAAAGACATTTTCACCTGGACATATGATGATTTAAAAACATTTGATCCTAATATAATACACCATACCATCCCCATGAAACCACAAAATCAGCCTTTTTAGCAAAAATTAAGAAAGATGCACCCCAAATTGGAACCCACTGTCAAGAAAGGACTAAATAAATTACTAAATGAAAATATAATATTTCCTGTGAGGAACACACAATGGGTGTCTAATCTAGTACCTGTAAGGAAGAAAAGCGGTGAAATTCGACTCTGTGTCGATTTTCGTAACTTGAACCAAGCGTTGGATAAAGACACTTATCTCGTTCCACCGATGGAAAAAATTCTTCAGCAAGTATCTGGTTCCTAAATACTGTCACTGTAGATGGTTTTTTGGGATACAACTAGGTCCTCATGTCTCCACCAGACCAGTTAAAAACCACTTTTTGTACCCCCTGGGGGACTTATGCCTATAGGAAGATGCCTTTTTGACTTATAAATGTCGGGGCCACTTTTCAGAGAGCAATGGACATTTATTTTCATGGCCTCCTAAATCAATTAGTAGTGGTCTATCGAGATGATGTAACCGTTTTCTCTAAAAACAAAAAAGATCATTTGTCTCACCTCAGGGCTATCCTAGAACGATGGAGGAAGTATGGCATATATCGCAACCCTAAGAAATCGGTCTTTGCAGTTGAGCAAGGAAAATTACTCGGGTTCATAGTGTCCAAATATGGAATGATTATCGATCCTGAAAGAACTCGAGATATTGCTAAATTCTCCCCTCCCTCTTCCAAAAAAGCCATGTAGTCTTTTCTAGGCAAGATTAACTTTGTCAGAAGGTTTGTCCCAAGCTTCTCAGAAATGGTAAGGCCATTGAAAAATTTAATTAAACAAGATGTTCAATATCATTGGGGACCCCAAGAAATTCAAGCCTTCTAATCTATCAAAAAAATGATAATTGAAGCGCCTTCCTTGACGAGTCCTGATTTCTCGCAAGATTTCACTCTTTACACTTTCGCTTCTGATCGATCTTATTCTTCTGTCCTAACAGAGAAGAATGCTGAAAGCAACAAAGTACCCATTGCCTTCATGAGGTCATCTTTCAAAGGAGCTGAACTGAACTACCCAGCTGTAGATCAACATGCTTATGCGGTTTTTAAAGCAATGAAACACTTTCGTTCATATTTGCTGAAATCCAGAACTAAAGTCATTGTCCCTTATCCTGCAGTTAGAAACTTGTTAGTACAAAAGGAATTGGGTGAGAAACGAGAAAAATGGATGACATCGTTACAAGAATATGACCTCAAAATAAATCCTGCACAAATTGTTAGAGGTCAAGGCTTAGGTAAACTAGTTGCTGATTCAGTTAAAGAACAGGAAAGTGAAATCAATTCCTTAATTGTAAATCAACATGACAGAAAACAAATCAGTTGTACACAAGTTGTTGCTAACTCTTGGTTTGATGACATTAAGTTTTATTTTACACACGGTTATGCTCCTCGTCATCTTGACCTGTTACACATGATTTTGGTCACTCTGGTGATGTCTCTACAAGTGATGTATTCAGGCTCCCACCAGGACTTTTTGCCTGATAAAAGTGATTGCCGTCTTCTTCCAAAAAACACACTTTTAAGATGAGTTCGTAGGCTGCCTATACTACAAGGTGCGAAAATCCTTCATTCTCACAGGCAACCCAAACTTAGGGCGTGAACCGTTCGCAGTCTGCTCTATAGGTAGGGTGTGAACCTGTTTNTATTTGCTGAAATCCAGAACTAAAGTCATTGTCCCTTATCCTGCAGTTAGAAACTTGTTAGTACAAAAGGAATTGGGTGAGAAACGAGAAAAATGGATGACATCGTTACAAGAATATGACCTCAAAATAAATCCTGCACAAATTGTTAGAGGTCAAGGCTTAGGTAAACTAGTTGTTGATTCAGTTAAAGAACAGGAAAGTCAAATCAATTCCTTAATTGTAAATCAACATGACAGAAAACAAATCAGTTGTACACAAGTTGTTGCTAACTCTTGGTTTGATGACATTAAGTTTTATTTTACACACGGTTATGCTCCTCGTCATCTTGACCTGTTACACATGATTTTGGTCACTCTGGTGATGTCTCTACAAGTGATGTATTCAGGCTCCCACCAGGACTTTTTGCCTGATAAAAGTGATTGCCGTCTTCTTCCAAAAAACACACTTTTAAGATGAGTTCGTAGGCTGCCTATACTACAAGGTGTGAAAATCCTTCATTCTCACAGGCAACCCAAACTTAGGGCATGAACCGTTCGCAGTCTGCTCTATAGGTAGGGTGTGAACCTGTTTCAAAGCTTGGAAAAGATAAGAGGTCACGAAGGTTCTAGAAGGGAATCGTCTAGAAAATGAGTTGGCATTCGCATGGTTGGCATCCTACTGACTTATCAGATTTAATGGGATCATCCTCATCCATTTAACCATCTCTCTTTTTTCTATATATTGAAATGTTTCTCATGGAAAAGGTTAAGAAAGATTGAATGAAGAATTGGTGAAAGAATTGTGTGGAGAAATCTGCTTGGATAGAAGATTGAAGACTCTATTTGGTCTATCAAGTTGTACTGGATCTTCTTCATGCAAATGTAGAGAAAGTGTGTGTGTTGGAACCAAGGGTCACTGAAAGAAATCTTGTGACATCAAGGTGATCTGGTTGTATCTTCTACTTTCATTTAATATAATACAATGACATGTCCCTTTCCCATAAAATCACTCTTATTTTATTGCATAACTCCTTGATCACATGCATAGGTTGACATTGAATGTACTTTGCTATCTTCACTTTGGTTGGTTTGTGCTATATTGGACCTGATTTCACAAGAGCACCAGAGTGAAGCAGGAACAACAGAGACTTAAAGAAGCGATATAAAGGTATGTCACTCATTCCTCCTTAGTAGTAGATTCAATGACTGCAACTTAAAGAAAGAGTCATGTCCTGTCCTGTTTTGTTCTAGATCCAAGTGTATCTAGGGAGATCTGTTAGTGTCCGCACCTATTGATTTATCTGATAACATGAACCAAAAAATAGAAGAGCACTAAGACTAAAATATGCACCTTTCCAGTTGATAAATGACGTATTATTCTGAAATAATTTTGATAGTGTTCTCATGCGTTGTCTAGAAAGAGATGAAGTAGAAAGAGTATTATCTGAACTTCATCTAGGTGAAGCCAATGGGAATTTCAGTGGAGACATCACTACTCACAAAGTATTAAGAGATGGGTACTATAGGCCCACGTTATTCAAAGATTCCCATGCATTATGTCGTAAATGCATAATCTGCCAAAAGGCTACTGGACGAGTAAAAAAGGCAGCATTCCCTTTGTAGCTTGTTTTGGTAGATTCAATTTTTCAGTAGTGGGGTCTCGACATCATAGAGCCAATTAACCCAACTTCTTCACAACAACATAAATACATCATTACAACAATAGATTATTTTACCAGATGGTCTGAGGCTGCACCGTTGAAAGTGGTAAACACTAATAAGGTAATATCTTTCCTTGACACAAATATCATTACTAGATTCAACATTCCTGAATGTTTGGTCTTTGATAATTCTTATTAATTTTTGTCCCTCGATATGAGTGTTTTTTCTTTGGAGAAAAGGATCAAATTGAAGTATTCTACCAGCCATTACCCCCAAGGAAATGGCCTAGGAGAATCAACGAATAAAAATTTGATAAAAATCATCAAGAGGACAGTTTTTGAAAACCACAAAAATTGGCACAATGAGATTTTTAATGCACTCTGGGTTGATAGGGTGACACCAAAAACCTCTATTGGTAATTCCCCTTTCTTTCTTGTATATGGAAGAGAAGCGATTCTCCCTCCACATGTTCTACTTCCCTCTCTACAATTATCATAGAAAGTTCAGAAAGAGAAATTCCCTCCTCTTGAAAGTCAAATTAATGACTTGCTGAAACTAGAAGAAGTAAGAGAACAAGCAAAGGAGAGATTGGATAAACATCAACAGATTTTGAAAGGATTGTTTGATTCAAACTCTGCTTCGGATAGAAACTTTGAGGTAGGAGATTTGGTTCTCAAATGGGATAAACCTCATGAAGGAAAAGGGGAACACACCAAGTTCCAGAACCTATCGTTGGGGCCTTTCATAATCGCTGAAAACTAGGCCCCAACTCTTTCTGTTTACACAGTTTGGAGGGACAGCCAGACACCTTCCTGGTGAATGGCCAAGCTCTCAAAAGGTATTTTTCCCGATAAATTCCAGATCTACCTCTGTACATATTTTCTTTTAATTTTTATTTCGTTTTTTGATTTTGGTTCTTTTGATTTTGCTTGTTTTCACAGCTTTCTGGTTAAACTTATGTCTATGTCACCTTTCAGTTCATGAAGGGAAACCATAATTCCTCATTACGAAGCAGCATTCAAGGTCTGTCAGATTATCAATGCTATAAATTCCTGAAACACAGACTAGCTAATTTTTTTTCTGTCTAGAATAGGTTTCATGGTTTCACTTTATAATTATGAGCAGACAAAACCATCATTAAAGATCTTTACGCTGTCCCCGTTTTAAACAAAACAGATAAATTATGCCTCCCTGTCCTCAAAAAATTAGTCTCATCAGAAAACTTATTTCATATCATAATGAAGGTTATTAAGCGATAAATTAAAGGTTGGACAATATCAAGTGTTCTGAAAACTGAAGTTTTCAGCATCAGCCCGCTCTTCTCAATATCATTAAATTTATGTCAAAATTGTAAATAATTTCTAGAAAGTTGTGGGAAGTGTTTGTAAACCCACCGAGATACTGAACAGGTCTGCTGGCAGTGGGAAAATGCATACATTATTCCAAGACATCTTTGTCGGGGTAATGAACAGGCCTGCTGGCAGCGAAGCGATGTCGGGTTCAAGAAAATTATCATGTATAAATTTTGATATTGGTCATAAGTGCCCTTCATTTTGTATCGAAAATTCTTGGACAGGGTAGAGGCATCAGAGTGGTGTAATTGGCATCCCTGTCGAGGCTATGGATGCCTGCTGGCAGTAGTGGCCCTGTCAACAATATCAGAGCCATTATCTTGAATATCGTTGCTCTCATAATTAAAATTGGTCACCGTATTTCATCTGAACAGTAAGATATCTGAAGCTAGATCATGTGATGATTGTTGAAATTTTATTGAGATGCTTGATTTCCTTCAACAATTGTTCAATTTGTTTCATTCTAATCAGTCCTGACATGAAATCGTTGGTGATGCAGAGATAACTGCTTCTCCCAGTAAGTCGCCACTGTTGGAAACCCTACATGTTTTTGTTTTTTCAATGACAAATGACAACTCTTGTAGTTGCCTACACCTCATCCTGTAAATATTACTATTTGAGGGTGATTATTCATTTATTAAAAAAATGTTTAATTATTGTTGTTGTACTTTTATTTTTCGTTTTTATGCTTGATTCATGACTATAAGCATGAATCAAACATTTAAAATTAATTTCGCATTATGACTCTATCCATTGCTTGGTTGCTAAAAAGTTCATTGTGACTTGTATCTACTTCCTATTGAGATGATTTTCCTTTTTGAGTTTGTTTGAATATCGATATAATACCTATGTTGATTTACATTTGGACTATAAGCTTGTTCATTTAAATTCTTGGTAAATCAACTTTGATATTAAATTTTCGATTTGCATTTGGATTGTAAAAATGTATCCTCTCCTAACCTTTGCAAATCAAGTCTACCTATCACATGTCGTGGGAATTAAATGCACTGGAATCATATCCTATACTCCATTTTAGTTGGCATTTTTAAGTGACAGGCCTCTCATTACGAGCTAAGGTCTTGTGTTATGCTCTGTACTCAAAACGTTCATTACCAGAAACACCCGAATTTCATGACTAAAACCCTTATGCTTATGTTATGGTCACGTTGGTCTGTTGCTAGTTTTTTTTCCATGGTATTAGCTCAGACTTGCCTCTTTTACTGCTACACCCTTGGCCCACAGTTAGTTCAAGTCACCCTTGCTATAGTCTGTTCGAGCCTGTAATGGCCCCTGTCGTCTGAGTAGAGCCGAATGTCTCTCAAACATTGTTTCTTTATGATGATGTGAGTGAGGATCTGAAGAGCCAGGGTTTGGATATGTTTATTAAGAAGTTCCAGGGGTATAACTTACAAGTGGCCAAAGAATTCTCCCTTACATTTGATGGACACAGAGCAAAGGTGGGTGATATTCAGTTGGAGATCACCGAAGATTTTCTGAGTGAAGCAACATGGCTCCCTCTCATTGGTCAAAAGTGGTTTAAAAATTCAAAATTGGACGAAGTACCCTGGAGTCTTTTTGTTACCTCCAGAAAGATAGACTGCTGTGACAAAGGTATTTTAGTCTCCCTACTCAAGGTTAGATGACATGGTATGTTATCAGTTTTAAAACAATTTATTATCTGTGAAGGCCGTTATGGCCTGGTCTTCCTTTACCATGTGAGTTTGCTCATGCATTTTATTGGCTTCCATATAAGTATGTCATTTTACCTGCCAAGAAGTTTGTATAAAATGTCGAAGAGATACAAGAAGAAAAATCTTGATTCTATCCTCTTTCACCATGGTTTGATTAAATTATTGTTGGTTCATCGTTTGAAAATCCTGGGTGATGATTGGGATAGGTTTCTAGATCGAAATGGTTTTGTTATAGAAATTCCTGTAGAAACCCCTTGTGGTGGATAAATCTATGATAGAAAAAAATATTGATCCCTCAAGTGGCAAGCCAGATTTCTTGGATGAAAACCCTCATGAAGGGGAATTACTCGATCAACTTTTATGTAGACAACAGAATGTTAGTTCTGAGTTTATTAAAAATCTTGTGCATGAACTGATTGTCTTCCCTAACCCTACTATAAAATTTGACAGTAAAAACCCCCACAAACAATCAAAGAAGAATCAAGCAATGTTAGGGTTTCGTAATAAGAGGGTTGGTCGACTCATTTCAAGGAGTTTGCATAATATATCCAAGCCTCATGTGATCTCGATCGATTCGATCGAGATCTATGAGGATTCTGACTTTGAGATTGAAAGTTTTCTAGCACAGGAATATCTGTTTTGTTGCAAACCAGACCAACCATTCGATTATGTCAATAATCTCCCACCGTGTCTAAAATATAGCAAGGGGTTTACATGCATTAATATTAGTCAATGGCTGACAATGGGTAGCGTGGATGTTTTATCACACAATTACACGCTTCCTCAAAAGATTGCCCCTGCTGTGCATTGTGAATTTTGTTTACATTGGATAGGGTAGTACTATACATATATCCCGATCCTCCAAGAAAAGATCAAAGCTCTCACGAATCTCAATGAATCATTGGCAAATGAAAACCGTGAACTCAAGGCCAATGCACAGAGGCAAGTGAAGCGTCTAAAAAGGACAAGCAATATTGTTATAAAAAATGTTGACAGTGTAAAGGCCGTGATAAATTCTGAGATATTGTGATCCAATTTTTATTATTAGTTAGATGATAAGATTGATTTTTGTTACAATCATGCTTTATTTTTTGTTTATTTAATCAATTTAGATCGATTTGGATTTCTGTTACCAATAATAAGACTAGATACAGAATCGAGAGATTCTGTAGCCAAGTCATTTTTTCATATAAATTTAGAAATTTTTAGTTAAGGAAATGTTTAACTTGCTCTCATTTCATTTTTTCAGGACAGGGTGTATTTGATTGCTGATATTATGGGATGGAGTATTCTCAACTTAGTGGATTAGATATCTCGTTTGCTTATTTTGTAAATAGGAGATAACTTTCATAAATTTTGAAGATATAATTTGATCACGAGTGGCTCTGAGCCCTCTACATTTGTAATTTTTAGATCTTTTTGAGATCTGATCCTATCTTAGAAGATATGAATTTTAGTTTTCATAAACTCTTTAAATACTCTATATTTTGTAAAGGAAATCATCTTGGCCCGTGGCAGAAGATTGACGACTGATTCCAAGACTTAATGAATCAACATATATGCATTTTGGCTTTAGCCTTTTGTAAATGATGTTTTCATTTATGTTTTGTTAATCCTGATATACTAATAGGTCTGATAGATTTATACTTAATGATCTATTGTGTTCAGGATACATATATTATAAATATCATTTTCTTCTCTAGATATAAATACTGTGATCATATCTCCAATTCGAATGATAGGATTTATCTTTGAATTTTAATTGAAGGATGAAATGCAATAAGTTACACTCAGATTTATCGTGCTGTGATTATGTGCAATTATAAGATCACAGGGTTCAATTTATATTTCCTCCTCTGTCATTAAACCCCAACTATCAATACATGTTTTGAATTTATTTAAAACAGTCATAAAGTCCATTGCATATTTCTCTCTTGGGCGTGGCGATTGGATATTCTTCACTGATACAGACGCTTGGACACACCTCAGTAATTAACAACAGGTTAGCTCCTTTGTGTTTCAAACCAGAATGTTTGGTTCAACTTTCGACTCCCTGCATGTCTGCGTTTCATAGTTTATTCAATTCAAAATTAGTTAGATTTATAAAGGAAAATAGAAAAGATTTAAATGTGCTTTCTTTATCTACTTCTTAAAAGAAATTATTTTCGCATTTGATTTCGTAAGTTTCGATTAAAGATTACAATTTGTAAATGATGTACATAAGTGATATTTGTATATTTTCTGCTTAAATACACCTACAATAGTTATGTTAGAGCATATGTACATATATAATATGTAGTATCTAATAATTAGTTAGTTATTTATTTCTCTTGTTTATTTTGTTTTAGGACTTTATATTGGCTAATAGAGCCATTAAACCTGTCAGAATGAGTTACACCAAATGGCTTGGGTTATTTAGACAACCTTGGACCAGACTCGTTCTTCCAGTTGACGGATGGTCATTTTCGCTTGTCAACAAGTTGCTATATTGGATCTCTGATTGCTAGGCCTCCTGTTGGACATGAAGTTTTGGATATAATTTTGGGAAGAATCTAAGTATGAATAAAGCGCACAGAAGGAAGGACTCACATAGAAAGAGGGGCTTGTGCAGAAGATAGAAAGGGCATAAAAGGATGCGAAGGATGGAGATAGTGCAAGTATGAAAGGATAAAGAAAGTGAGCGAGAAATGAAGCGCAAACAATGATAGTGAGACTTTATAGAGATAAAAGAACAACATAAAAGTTGTATAAAGAACAATAAGTAGAAGAAGGAAAATAGACAGTTAACTGAAGTGGGCTATGCCATGCATTGTAACGAGTTATTTTGGGATAGATAATAATAGAACTTGAAACCCTAGATTTTGGGGTATAAATATGTAACGAGATTGGGATAGAGAGAGACACACACAAACATATATATATAGAGAGATATATAGATATCTGCGTATGTAAGGGTGAGTGTGTGTGCATGGAAGAGAATTAAGGTTATGGAAGAATCATGAATGTAATAGTCAGACAAAAGATGAATAAAGAAGGAATTTAGAAAGGATATTGTGTCTTATGTTCTTAGTTTTCTTTATGTATTCATGAATGATGATATACTTCGCATAATTAATTTAGTCAATGAATCTATTATGTTGGAATGTTCAGGTATGGTTGTGATAATTTAGGTAATAATAATGAAAATACATAAGTTAATATCAGGAAGAATGAATCAAAATTAAACCTCCCTTTCCCTTATTGATGCAAAAACCTAGTTCTTGCATCCCCAATAGATACCTCGGGTGAGACTTCATATGTGAAAGCAGGTGATGTCAAAAGGGCTGGTGTCTTGAGGGTTTTTCTAGCCGCGGTCAACCTAAACGTTGGGTCTAACAAAACCCATGCAGAAAAGAGGTAGACAACAAGTGGTTCCATTGTTGGGACCGATAATTTGTGACTAAGGGAATAATTTGGAGGCCGAATAAGAAAGAAATCATCGATTGGTTGGAACGAAAAGAATGGGATTTCATGAGAAAAGAGAAAAAGAACCTTCATATGAGTGATGAACAATGGATGCAAAAGTATGTGTTCACAGATCAACATGAAATTTTATTTGGCGCATTCGCAGAAATTCGGACCGAGTGGCTAGAAAGGTTAGTAGAGAAGACAAGAAGGTTTAGTGCTGCATCACCAAAGAAATGGATGCCGAAACTGTTAAGACAGTTAAATTCGGTAAGCAACTCAACTACTAGAGCAATTGATATTTGGTTGGATAGTATACAAGGGGGTTATGTTACATATTTTGTTGTATATTTCATTCACTCATATGGTGTTGCAGAAATAAATTGTTTCAAAGGCCCACAAGGGAGGTTCTTGAAATCATTGAATACGTGGATAAATATGCTACTATGTGAAGAGAATGTGATGATAATGAATTTTGATAGCTAAACAAGCTTTGTGCACACAGGGGAGTTGGAGGATAACATAAGGATCACGTGAGAAAAGGGATGAATCCATGAAAGAGGAAGGAAGGGACTGAGAATGCAAGAAGGTAGTACACTAGAGGAAGACTACAAATTTGGAGAGTTGCGTAGAGGAAGTAGGTATAAAAGGAAAAATACTGGGGCTGGGAGAGAAGAGCCACATAGTGAGATAGAAGTACAGGAACCTTGCGCACAAGTCTGAATTGTAGAGATACCAGATATAGGAAACAAAGAAGAGGGGTGCCAATCTAGTCCAGTAATAGAAGAGCCGATAAGTCCTACTCAGAAACGATCCTGTGTTGAATCCACGACCCCATGTGCATCACCACAATCAAAAGTAGTATTTGAAGACTTGTCGAAAGCCATCATAGTTAGCTAAGGAGGACAAACCATTACCAATTGAAATAGTGGGAGTAGTGCGTAGAGTCAAAATCAGTGTACCAACATCACCAATAAGAAGGAATACACATACCAACATGGTGGGGATAGATAATACTCTTAGACTCCCTAAATTCAAAGGAGTAGGTTCAGAGGACCGGAGACAACACTTGTTTGTCTGCAAAATAGTTCGGGCAGCTAAAAACATATAAGATGAACCAATGAAGATCACGTAGTTAGAAACAATGTTTAGGGTCCACACTATAGGTATGGTACATGAAGTTACATGGTACTACACCTACTGGATACGACAATACTTTGGAAGAGATAAAATAAGTGCTATTAATGGAGTTCAAAAATCCAAAGTCAGAATTGCAGTATATTATTGAATTGAAGGAGATCAAGTAGGCACAAATAGAGTCATTATGGGATTAATATCAACACTTTAAGGATGTAATGGGGAGACTGACTTTCTAGATTCTAGATAAACAACATCAAGAGTGGTTCATTATAGTATTACTACCCCACATTTGTAAACCACTAATTCAATAGAAGGTTGCGTCGCAACCCAAGGCACTGCAAATCACAATGAAATTAGAGTCATCACCAATAAGAAACACTGGGGGAATGGCACAAGTTCAGACACAGTTAGACACATTAACAATTCATCTAGATGAGATTACCAAAGTAAGGAAACAATGAGAACAAATTTGGTGTACCAAGAGAATAACGAAGGGCCACCACAAGGACGAATGCCAAAATTTCGCACAGTACTTGGCAACAGGAGCCCCGAGCTCACTACCTATAGGAGGATACTGTGAGATATTTAAGAAATGGGGTCATCATCCCACTGAGTGTCCATTACTCTAGAAACGCCAGAGTACTCCAACAAAATTGTTTTGTAACTTTTGCAAATTAGTAGGACATGAAGAAAAGGACTGTTGGGCATTCGACCTACTAAGGGAGCGCACATCGGATATATTTTGGATCTAGGAAGAGGATACTGGTGCAAAGTATAACACTCAGAGAGGTTTCAATAAGGGGAACATAGAAAATTTTTTCAGAGGTCGAGGGAGAGGGAATTTTGGTCGAGGAGGATGAGGATTGATTATCTGTTATAACTGTAATCAACCAGGACACTTGGCTTGAGATTTCCAGAACCTGTGTAACATGTGCACATATTGCAGAGAACTAGATCATGCAATGGAGGATTTTCCCCAACTAGTTTCAAAATGGTAGGCTAGAGGCAACCCAAATCCAAATCCACATCATAATAAAAATGTGCAAATGATATTAGTTGCAAAATGTAGTGAAGGACCAAAAATCACAATCGTTACATGTGGGGGAGCTCGCACAGGCGCTGATATATCAACTCAAGGAAATCAAATGGAGAAATAGGTAAGGAAGTCAGTGGGGCCTATTCCAACAATCAACCCTCAACATGAAGAATAGACATATCAGAGCACACAAAAGGAAATACTTGAACTACATGGGGAAGCATCCACATCATCACTACCTCATCTAGAAGACCCAATGGTACCAAAAAAGTCAAGTGCGTAAGTAAGTACACTAACCAAATTCTTAAGGAGTTGTGTAGAACCGATGAAGCATAGAACTGTGATTAGTATATTAGACAACATGATTTATCATTACACAAAAGGAAGGGACATCCCTTTCACACAACGAATTTTAAACCATGTAGTGCGTAGGAAGAGAACCAATGGAGAACTCAAGTTCAATGCATAGATTGGGGAATACGATGTGGATAATGTTATTCTCGAATTAGGATCAGATGTGAATGTAATAACTAAGAAGAAATGGGAGATGATGGGATGACCTAAATTTATATGGTCCCCCATCCACTTGAGGATCTCGAATCAACATAAGATAGTCCTGATCAAGCGATTGATGAAGGTACCTGTAAACATAGATGGGGTACACAACATGGAAGATTTTGAAGTTATTGAGATCATAGGCGATAATCAACCATATCCAATTTTAATGGGATTGGAATGGGTGGTTGATAACTAGGAAATCATTAACTTGAGAAAAAGGGAGATGATCTTCGAGGTTGGGGATCTAAAGGTTATTGTACCCTTGGACCCAACATAAGGGAAGCGATATACAATGCCAGTAAGAGTGAATGACATGGAAAATTTATATAATCTGACTGCATGGATGGAGGATTATGTTGAACCAAAAATGGAGGGGGTACTCATTTAGAGAAGTTTCAGTTCATGCAGATCAGATTTAGAAGTTGGTCTAGAGAATTGGCAACAAAGGATGCATGGAGTATCAACTAGAAGATGTGCCTGTATAAACCGATCCTTGAACTTGTTTGGCACATAAATATATGACTCACCAATGATGATGGAATAACTGAGATTAATATATTTATAAAATCATTTGAATTACAAGTACCTGAACAATGGAGGCTATTAGCACTAGATTCCATCCTAAAAGCAACTCCAACTAGATGGTGGGTGACACACAAAAAGAGTATTAAGGATTGGGCACAGTGTAGTAAGCTCATGCACATACAATTTGGACTTGAATTATAAGTAAGTTCACATAAATACATAGGCTAAAGTGATCTAGTGGATCACGTGGAAAAATGTATGGCTTTGTGGTGATCAGTTTCAGAAACAGAATGGTCGTACCAATTCATACACACGTTGGATACAATCCCAAGGAGCTGATATTTAGAATTGGAGACATGTAGAGAGATAGTAGCATGGGAAGGATTGGTCCAGATATTCAAAGTGACATTTGAACATGAATCTACCTCCGTACATGAATCCCTACAGGCCATTCGAACAAAGATCTTCTCAAAGGTAGAATCGGTGGAATAAGAACCTTTATACATGGTGCACACAACCAAACTAACGGTCCAGAAGCTGTTGGAATGTTATAATTTCATGAAAGAGGAATATGACGAAGATGATCCCACCAATGTATAGGTACCAGAGACAGGAGGTACCCATGGACTAGAAGGGCCATAGTTGGTATTTTCTGCATACACACAACCTATAAAGACAAAGCAAGTCAACATTGGGACAACAGAGAATTCTAACTTTGTGCATATAGGAGACTATTGGAATGATGAGATAATTGAAAAAGTGGCAGACTTATTACAGGAATATTAGAACTTATTTCCAACTACATTCTCAAAGATGAAAGCGATAGTAGGATACTTAGGGGAGATGAAGATTCCACTAAAACCTGGAGCTAAGGAAATCCGATAGAGAACATATAGGTTGAACCCAAGGTATAAGGAGAAGGTTAAGGTTGAATGATATTGAATACTCGACACAAAAATTATTGAACAATTTGAAGAATCTGAATGGATTAGACCTATGGTGGTACAAGACAAGAAAACTTGAGGGATTAGGAAATGTGTCGACTTGTGGAAGTTGAATGACGCATTCTTACATGATCCATTCCCAACAATGTTCACTGATGGATTACTAGAGAACGCAGGGGGTAAAGAACTGTATTAATTCATAGATGGATTATATGGGTACGATCAGATAAAAATCATGCAGGAGGATAGACACTAAACCACATTTGCGACAGAATGGGGAAGTTATCAATACATGATGATGCCATTTGGATTAAATAATGCTTCTGCAATGTTTTCTAGAGTGGTTGTGGTCGCATTCAAAGAGTTCATCCATAAATTTTTGAAAGTGTACTTATATGATTGGATGGTATTCAGTCTACCACCGGATCATATCAAAGTTCTTCAACTCATGTTATATCGATGTAGATAGTGTCAGATTTTGTTGAAATTAAAGAAATGCATCTTTCTGACACCATTCAAAATTATACTATGACATATCGTATGCAAACAAGGACTACTGGTTGACCCAACCAGGATTGTCGTTATTATGGAATTAGCACTGCCAACCTCAGTCAAACATCTACGGGCTATGTTGGACCATACAGGGTATTACAAGAATTTTATCAAAGGCTATGCATAGATTACACCACCCATGGAAAAGATGCACAATAAAGAGGTCAAGTTCCAATGGAATGAGGATTTCCAGAAGGGCTGGACACATTGAAGCAAAGACTGGTCACTGCACCCATTTTAGTCTTTTTAGATTGGGTCAAAGAGTGATATGTCCATGTTGGTTATTACTTTATCTACTCTGATCTTACTTTAATGTCATAAGTTGACCCAGGTTCATATTTGGACATGCTTCCAACAAAATCCCTCTAAAACTATCGACCTTGCTCGTAAACTAGAAGGCAACACAATGCATAAGATGCACTGCACAGTCTTACCTGATATAGTCCTATGGGTGGCTTCAATTGTCAGATGCTTGTAGCCTGGGAATCAGTGGGGATCTGCAATTAACCTCTGTGGTATTCACCCCCTTACTAGCTCATACATCTAGATTTAGTATACTGTTATTCTTACTCATGCATGTAAAATATCAGATCTAACTAATTCACCCATTCATTTATCTAACATATAACCATAAACATCAAAGAAGACACATAACATTCAGTCACATAACGTAGGATATACCGTGGTTCACCCTTTCTGGGCTACATCCACAAAGATTTGGCCATTCTGCTCTTTTATTATCTTTGATTCAAACCTATAGTGCCATGCGCATTACAAGTCTTCCTCAAAATAGGTCAATATATTACAATGAGGTGGAATAGATCACACCAGGGTCCTCATCCTATGATCTAACCTTAAATATCTACCTTAATCCCTCTCCCCATCTCAATAACTTACAAAATTGGATCGGACTTACAACAAAAATTACTAACAATGTTCGAACACGCTAGCATCCAACCAACTCCGAACCAACCCCTAGACCTCTTAGGTACCCATTTATACATATTTGTGGCTTACCAGCCATTGCATTCTGTTACCAAAACCATAACCCTATCCTGGCTAGGTATTCTTGCATGCATGCCTCGTATGCCTTCCTCTTCTGCATGCACATTTGTTTTACACGTGCTGATCCTTATACACTTGCATGCACCTCCCACGTCGTGCCTTTTCCACAAAGTTGGCCTGTGCCCAACATGACCCCAACACTGACATCGTGACTTGTCCTGAGTCACTGCCTAACTCTTGTGTTTGCCACTGCTTGTGCCAATGCTTCGTACACATCTACTATCCGTTGGCACTACTCCTAAGCCTATCTTCTCTTTGATGTCATGGATTTGATCACCTGTGTTAAGCCCTAATATTGGCTCATTACCCTTTAATTGGGGCATATTACATTAGTAATTTTATTTTATTTATTTCAT